>MU227908.1:3141701-3193706 GCA_018584345.1 Thuja plicata
CATTTGAGATGAATAACTTTGATAATAGTGTCTTACCAAACATAGAGTCTGCATTCAAAACTTCTATGAGAATAAGTAAATCAAGTCATAAACACACTATGATAAAAGATAGTGATAGTGAAAGTGAAGGAGAAGATCTTGATGAAATTGAAGCGCTTATGGCTAGAAGAATGCAGAGAGGCAAAGGTAAATTACCACTTGTTTGTTTTAATTGTAAAGAGATTGGACACTTTACTGCAAGATGTCCTAATAGAAGAAAATATCACAGAAGTAGTGACAGATCATTTGAAAAGAAGTCTGACAGAGGTGATTACAGAAGCTACTGACAATCAGAAAGAAGATATACTTGAGACTACAAGGACAAAGGAAAGAAGGCCAGTTACCTAGAAAAATGCAAAGATGATGATACTGACACTGAATCTGAGGAAGACATCGAGATGGTGTTTGTGGTAGTAAATGATGATGATGATGATGATGAAGAAAGGTATGTAGAAACTGCACTCATATCTAAACTTAGTAAAAATGATGTCTAAATCATAGATAGTGGTTGCACTCACCATATGACCGGTGATATGCAAAAGTTTGAAACTTTTGAATACTATAAAGGTGGTTCAGTAAGAATGGGTAATGACACACCTTGTCTAGTTGAAGGTAGAGGAACCATAATGTTGAATAACTAGATAAAATGTGAAAATGCTTATTGGGTAAATGGATTGAATTATAATCTATTGAGTGTTTCTTAGTTGAATAATTCAGGTCACAAAGTAACATTTCAAAATAAGAAGGCTAAAATCTTCAATAAATTAGGAAATCTGGTTGGTACCAGTGAGCAGATAAAAGGTAACTTATTCTATCTGAATGATAATGACACCACTTGTTTGATTGCTACAAATGAATACATATGGTTGTGGCACAAAATATTATGTCATGTGAACTTTGACAACATGATAAAGATTAGCAAAAAGAGAAATGTCAGAGGCTTACCAATGATGACCAAGCCCAAAAACATCATGTGTAAAAATTGTCAAAAAGGTAAGATGACAAAGCCTAGTTTCAAAAGAAAAAAACATACATCTGATGCCATTCTACAATTAGTCCATACTGACCTATATGGACCTATGAGGACAAAGAGTTATTATGGAGATAGATATTTTACTCTCTTTGTTGATGATTACTCTAGAATGATGACTGTTATGTTTCTAAAAGATAAATCAGAAGCATTTAAGATGTTTAAATGGTATAAGGAAATGGTTTAGGAACAAAGTGGTAAATAATTAAAATGCTTAAGATTAGATAGAGGAGGGGAATTTATCTCAGATGAATTTACTAACTTTTGTAATGAGCATAGAATCAGAAGACAGGTCTCTGCACCAAGAACACCACAACAAAATGGAATTGTTGAAAGAAGGAACAAATCCATAGTTGATTGTGCAAGAAATCTTCTAGAGAGAATCTGTCAGTACTATTGTTTACACATTGAACATAGTACAATTGAAGAAAGACACCTTATGAGATCTGGTATGGGTACACACCTGATGTAAGTTATTTCAAAAATTTTGGCAGTCAGTGTTATATCTTAAAAGATGAAAGAAATGGAAAACTTGACTCCAAAAGTGACGAAGGAGTCTTTCTAGGGTATTCTACCAAGAGAAAGACTTATAAACGTCTAAATAAATCCTCTAACAAAATTGTTGAAAGTGCAAATGTAAAGATAGATGAATTTGCAGAGAAGAATGAAAAGGAAAGAACTAAAGAACCAAAGGACTACAATAGTTTTTCTTACAATGAGGAACCTGACACTCTACCTGAACAACAATGTAGAGCTCCAAAGCAACAAATCATTGCACCCAAGCATCAGGCTGCAAATACCGACGATCAAAATATTGCTCAAGATGATGCACAAAGTGATGGAGAACAAAATGATGATCAAGCTAATAGACAAAGATCTGAACCTATACTTGCAAGATATGTCAGAAAGAATCATCCACAGAACCATATCATAGGAGATAAAAAGGTTGGTATGAGAACCAGAAGTAAGTCTCTAAATAAAAGATGTCTTATTTTTTATTATGAGCCCAAATCTATCAATGTTGCACTAGATAATGATGAATGGATAAGTGTTATGAATGAGGAGATTGAGAAGATAGAAAAAAACAAGACAAGGACACATGTACCGAGACCAGATGAAAAGAATTTCATCGGTACAAAATGGATATTCAGGAATAAGCTGAATGAGAATGGAGAAGTCACCAGAAATAAAGAAAGACTAGTATGCAAGGGGTATGCACAAGAAGAAGGAATTTAATATGGAGAGACCTTTGCACCCATTTCTAGGCTAGAAGGAGTGAGAATATTACTTGCTTATGTTGCATGTAAGGGATTCAAGGTATATCAAATGGATGTCAAGTCTGCATTCCTAAATAGAATACTTGAAGAAGAGGTATACATTGAACAACCAGAAGGGTTTGTTGATCTAGATAAGAGGGACATGGTATGTAGACTACATAAAGAACTATATCGATTGAAACAAGCACCCCGAGCCTGGTATGAAAGACTTCATTCCTATCTTATAAGTATTGGATTTTTAAGGACTAGTGAAAATAGTAATCTTTATTTGAAGGAAGATACTGATGCTAACATTTTGATTGTTGAGATATTTTTTGAAGACATCATATTTGGAGGCAATGATATGCTATGCAAATCATTTGCAAATGAAATGAGTGAAGAGTTTGAGATGTCTATGTTTGGAGAGATCAAGTTCTTTCTTGGTCTGTAGATCATCCAACAAGATGAAGGTATTTTCATTACACAATCCAAGTACATCAAAGAAGTACTGAAAATATTCAAGATGGAAGATTCCAAACCAGTCGGAACACCAATGGCAACTGGATGTAAGCTGACAAATGAAGAAAAGTCATCAGAGGCAAATCAGACTTTGTACAGATCAATGATTGGTAAGCTCATGTATGTTGTACACACTAGACCAGATATTGCTCATGTAGTAGGAATAGTTGCAAGATTTTGTGCTAATCCTAGAGAATCACATATGACTAATGTGAAAAGAATCCTAAGATATCTGAAGAATACCAAGGAATATGGCTTATGGTATAGAAGAGAAGGCAAATTTGAACTTAAGTTCTTTAACGACACTGATTGGGCTGGAAATACTGATGACCGAGAGAGCACAACTGGAGGAGAATTCTTTATGGGTGACAAACTTGTCACATGGATCAGCAAGAAGCAAGGATGCATCTGTCAATCTACTGCAGAGGCAGAGTATGTTGCTGCTACTGCAAACTTCACAAATATTGCATGGATCAAACAGTTACTGGAAGGTATGCATATGAAAATTTTAGAACCAGTAATTATCTATTGTGATAATACAAGGGCAATAAACATTTCCAAGAATCCAGTCATGCATGCTAAAACAAAGCATATTGCCATCAAGTATCATTATTTGAGAGAACAAGTTCAAGGAAAGGAGGTGTTACTTGAGTATATACAATCAAAGGAACAATTGGTTGATATATTCACCAAGCCACTACCCAAGGATGCATTTGAGTACTTGAGAAAGAGACTAGGGGTCAGACCCTTGTCTACTAGTCAGTAAGGTGAATAGAAGGCTGCATCAGCCTATATATTATCAGAATATCATTCATGTTGATGCAAGCAAAGAGATGGACTTCAAAGATAAATCTATACATAGAAAAGTATTTATCTACTTCGAGCACCAGAGTTATTACCGATGGATTGGGAAATTCAAGGAATATATTTTGGATAGAAAGGATTTGTTTGGCATCACTGTCAAAATCTTGTTTGACAAAGATGATTGTTTGGCATTGCTTTCAAAGGGAGAGAGATATCTCATTATCATACTGATAAACAAAGAGATTATATCCATTATCAAATCATGGAGAGATCATATCCATCAAAGTATCCAAAGGGAGAGATGTAACAAGAAAGAGAGAGAGTACACACAAAGAGAACAGAATTGCTGACAAGAGACATCACAAGAAAGGAGAATAGTCAAAGGGAGAGAGTTTGACACAGAAGGAGAACACATACATTAGAGAAATAAATATTCTACATCTATCCAGTGAAGGGATTGAAGACAGAAAGAAAGCTGAAAGAATCAAATCAAAGCTATTTGATCTTACCGAAAGCCAGACACTTGTATTAATTACAATAGGAAAGCTTGATAAAACTACATATTTCATATTGTATTAGTAATAGTATAGTATGATAATTTAGTATGTTGCCATCAATTCCAAAGGGAGAGATTGATGACATGTAACTGATTGAATGTTTGAAGATGTTAAGTTGATGATCATGCAAGTCATTAAATCAGTTAATGTATAGTATTGTCATTGATGTCAACTTGATATAATCTGTATGGTCATGGAAATACTACCAAAGAATTCAAAGAACCAATGAGTCAAAGGCTATGCTATCAGTAACACATTTAAGTCAAGTATTCACTACATGACTATATACATCGATGGAGTGCACGTCGACGGTCAGAGTAAAAGAGTAAAGTCACACTATTACCTGACAAGCAAATGCATAGCATTACCGACGAGCAAAGTCACAGTGTTGCCTGATGAGAGAGGCACAGAGTAACCCAACGGAAATAATTATAGTGTTTCCCGATGAAAAAGACAAGAACAGAGATCCCGATGGTAACTGAACTCACACCGACAAAACAGTCAGTTATCACTGATGACTAACTAAAGTGTTGACTGACAAAATAGAGAGTTTAGAAAATGACAAAATTCTTAGTTGTCAAGAAGCTATAAATAGACTTAATGGATACTTATCATTGTTTTAATCATCTAGATAAATCTAGAGAAAAGAAATTGATTTAAAGATGATTTATCCAAGTGGCAAGAAGATCTCTTTGAGATAAAATAGGATTTTTCTTTAAATCTATTGGCGAGAATTGTGGATCACACCAAGAATCAAGAAAGCCAAGAAAAGGTAAAACATATCTATAAAGAGACAAACCCAATTCATTACGAATGGGGAGAAAGTGTGTTGAATGAGAGAAGAGGAAAGATGCAAAGGAAAATATGAAGGAGAAGAAGTCTTCATTCAGTCCTGATCAACAAGCTGAGGAAAGAGCTAGATTCTGCAAACACCGACGGATAGTGAGATAGCATCACAAAGAAGAACAGTGGGGAGAAAAGGTATAAGATTTATTATATTGATTAGAGAGGTAATGGACTTACAATAGATCTGAAAATATGCAATTGAGTTGTATGTATGAAAAAATCATTAGTATTTTAGTTTAACCATTGAAGCATCAAGTCTGTTAACCGGGTAGGACTTAAAAGTCTTTTACAATTGAGATACATCCCAAGGAGTATCAAAAATTTTGATCATAAAAGTAGCATTGGATATGCCCGATACATATTGACGGGCCAAGTGAGTGTTTGATCAATGATGGTAGCATTAGATGCCAGAAACTAGGTGACAAACTATCTTTTAAATCCTCTAACAAGGTCACACCTAAAAGTGTGTTTGTAACCTTTAACAGGGTTGGCTCCTAACAAAACTCACTTCAAAAGAGTGAAAATTTGGGGTACCGGTCCCAGTGGTTTTTCCCTTAACAAGGTTTCTACGCTAAAAATCCATGTGTTATGTGTTTATGTTCCATTACCTTACTATTTTACATTTCACATATATAATTTTGGATTGATCGGTATACTCTTCATATTTACTGCATTTCGGTAAATAGTTAACTGCTTATCGGTAATCATACTGAAGAGAGATTTACAAAGCAATCCGACAAGTAGAAAATTGATATAAGTATTTTAAGGCATTCATCTTGTAGGATAGAAGATAACTAGAGACATAATTTGTGGTTATAAGTTTTAAGGATTTATTTAAGGATTAATTTTTGAGGCCACTGATTCAGCCCCCCCCCCCCCACCTCTCAGTTATTACTAACAGGGAAGTGTCCCTGTAGATTGGGCTATAAGATTGTGGTTTCTTGTGCATCCTTTATTCTCTATTTTTCTCTTAATTAGGCAATAATTTTAGCAGAGTATATTCATCTCTTTGGTTTGATTCCCACCTGGGGTTTCCCTTAACCTAGTTTCCTCGAGAAAAAATCTTGGTGTTATGGATTGTGTTGTGAATCTTTCATTTACTATTTATCTTTTAGATCTAAGTGTTCTAAAGTGAAATTAAAAGTATTAGGTGTGTAGAATTGGTTCACCCCACTCTCATTTGTGCTTGCATCCTTTTAGACCTAACACAGGCACACTTCCTAGAGCTCTTTTCTCAAACTACCTTGGGCTCCAACCATAAGGAAGACTCACTGTCTTACAAACACAAATCATAATACAATTTTGTTAGAAATAATAGATCACCAATACAACTGAAGGGGGGATCAGTTGTATGCCATGAACTTTAACTTTAAAAATCAAATGATAAATACAATATTGAACACAATAATATGAACACCATAACACAACAAATTGTTTTTGATGAAACCATGTTAAGGGAAAAACCCTGGTGGGAATTAGCACCCACAAATATTGCACTAAAAGTATAGTATCCTTGTTGTGTGTGTTATTTTGTGTACCTTTTGTCTGCAACACAACACTTCAATAAGTCATTATATAAGTGAAAAACAAGAGTTAGCAAGCATATCAATCACTAAAATTAACCTATTGCTTCCTATCTAAGAAGAATGTGAAGAATGCTATAATTGCCCTCAGATTATTCATTAATCAATGACATATACAACTTAGAATGGAAGATTTGAATGCTTTTAATCTAAATTCTCAAGAAATGTTCATTTTAATAGCTCCAAAGTGGAAGATTATAACAATGCTATGAAAATGAGAGCTAAAACACATTAAGATCTATGAAAATAAGAGCAGCATAAGTTTACAATTAACAATTAAGAATTAGGGGCCCATTGAGCTTAAAATTCATTCTATTTATAGAAGAATATGGTGAATCAGAGGTTAGGATTGAAAGTGGAAGAGAGGTGGAGATTGAATCTTTGGTGATCCATGTGATATAACTCCCATTGGTTAGGGATTTGACTTTCCCTTTTGCAAATGGAGTTGTAATTAGGATTTATTTAATTCCTTTTAATTAATTACTTTAGCCATGTTTTTGCTTGAGCTAAATTGGTTTGATTTAATTGGCTAAAGCAATTAATATAATTTAGTGATTAAATCACTTAGGAGATTAAATTTGATTTAAATGAATTATGCAAATAAATTAAAGAATCGTCATGACATAATTAGGGGTATGATCACACTTAGGGAAAATAGGGTTTATGGTCAGAGCAGACCAAATTAGAGTGGTTACATTTTCCCCTCTTTGAATTGATGTGCGAGTAGCGCATTGATTCAAACAAATTTTTGAAGTTGACTTCAGAAAGTTTGAGAATTTTGCATTTGATTGAACGAAATGTTTGATGTGATCAGTCTTGCACTTGATTGAACTAAGACTGGTAGAATTTACTTTGAACTTGATCAAACAAAGGTCAATAAACAAAGATCTTAAAAATACCAATTTTGAACTTGGTTGTCGTTTGAGAATTGTTAATATCGACTCCAAACTTGATCGAATGAAGGTCAATACAAAGCTGCCATGAGATTAATAAGAACCTGAGAAAAAGTAGACATAAGATATCCATCTTGTGAGAACTGAAGCCTTCAATCCAATAGTCCTGACTTAGTCAAGGAACTGCCATTCCTTTAGTCTTTTGATGATGAAGTCATTTTTAATGTTGTTTTGAGAAAGAATTTGATTGATTTAAGTGTGATCATGCCCCCTCGGGAACGAAATCAAAGGAAAAATAATAAATCCCTCTTTAGAATGAAATATCACTTGAACTGATCAATTGAATTGAGAAAGAATCAATTTAGAAGAAGTGGAGAAATGAAGGTGTGTTAAGAGAAAACACAATTTTACCAAGTTAATCATGTTAAAATGTGAGTTTTGAGTATGATAAAATGATGTCAGACCAATATTTTGATGAATAATGTGCAATTTGATGATATAGAACCCAAAAAACTGATTGCATAAAGCCTGCGAATCATTTTTGGAACATATGGAGCAATTCTGCATTTTTGGTGATTGCCGTAAAGTTTTACCATGCTATGTAAAACATCATTTGGGTGTTTGATTTCATTACTGATTGATTAGAAAGAGAACAAAATCAAGGTTTAGTATTCTGGGAGAAGTTCCGGAGCTCGTAAATAGCTCAAAAAGTCAAATATATATCTCAAAATTCACTTTTTACCCATTCATTTTCACTTTCATCCTTGGTAATTCTGAGATCTCTGTAGAGAAGATGGTGGTCCCCATGGAGAAGCATCAATTCAAGATCGCCCAATGACATCAACGTCCAGTCGACTACCTACTGCCGATAAGTACCTAAAAACCTACCTTGTCATATTTTTTTATTTCTATTTTTATGCATTTTTGTAGTAGTTATAGAAATTTACATTCTGTATCATTTCCAGTATTTAGGATCATGTCTAGTTAATCCCACGTTGCATCCTATTTTTCCCCAAATTCTTGTGTCGTATCCTGTTGTTTTCGAATTGTTTCCCATTTTTGCAATTTCATCGCATTCGGTAGAGAAAGATAGGATTTTCAAGGTTATAGCATCCTGTGAAAATAGGCTCGCACACTGCATCCCACATCGCATCCTGTTAAAATAGGATCACTTTCTAGATGCCCCATCACATCCCAAAAATCATGGATCACATCCTGTAAAAGGGATCAGACCCCGTGGGAACAGAGTCATTTCTGGTTTTATACTTAGTTTTTTGCCAATTTTGACAATTTTACTATGTCTGATGATCAAAAACACTTAGCTGATTACTTTTTTGTGTAGTTTCCTTAGTTAGAGTACTTATTTGAATTTGTAATTGCTATCTTTTTTTAAAAAGGTTCCTTTTGAGGCTATATATTTTCGAGGACCATACCCAGGTTGTGTCCTTGCTTTGTCTAGATGTTTGACCGGTGACGAGGTAGAGCTAGTCGCTCAAGTAGGTTTACTGTCACTGAGATATTTACCTGACATCAGGGTAAATTAAGGGTTTTTGACTGCTCTGGCTAAGAGATGGCACTCAGAGCACAACACCTTCCATCTCCTAACCGGTGAGATGACTGTCACACCCAAGGATGTGTGACGCATTCTGCGAGTTCTTGTTATGGGTCGAGAGGTGCAGTTTGATTTGACTTTTGTTACAACCATTGACATGGCTCGATGATTCTATTTCTTGTCAAAACCTTACTTGGTATTATATGTGTGATCATTAGGATCATCTTCTTGTGTATTTATTTGGATTGATCAGAGGTATTCTGATGCCTGATAGAGGACAATACAGATTTATGGTTGGCTGGGTGGACATGCTAGAGAAGATGGTCGTATCTTCTTAGAGATTTGCATGGGGTAGCTACATTTTGGCCCATATTTATAGAGAGTTACATGATATTGTATATCAGTATTCATGAAGTATGACTCTTGGTATCCTTGTTTTACAAATCTATTCCTGGGAGCATATCCTTTTTACACAGATGATAGTTGATAGGCAACATTTAGATCAGTAGCCATATGTGTACATGTATTCAGGTTGGATTCAACAGCCCCATCTGGGTAAGGTAGAGTATTGGCATCATCTGTTTGATGATATGACTGTAGTAGTGTGGCAACCATACCTTAACTATGAGGAGTGGGTTTCAGACAGACGAAAAATGCCTTATTTTTATCATAGTAGGTTTTTGATTGGATGCACCAGGTAAATTGTAGAGCGCTTCCTTGTTACATGGGTTTTGAGATAGTATGGCTGTGTGTAGGGAAGGTGCCAAGATTTATCAGTATATGCACAGATCCATGACGAGGAGCTATTATGGGGTACTAGATTGGTATATGAGACTTCTCAGTGTGCTATTAGAGAAATGGTTGCAATCGGTTCAGATCTTCTTCCAGATGGTGCAGATTCTGGGTGTTTAGATGGAAATCTTTCTCAAATGTTACAACATCCATTCCCATGGTTTACAAATCCTGATGAGGCAATTCCTCAGATTGAGGATCCATTAGATTATGATCCTACTAATGATTGACCTGTTAGAGGCAGAGGGGGAGCATAGAGGGAGAGAAGAGATGTGGAAAGGGATGGTGGGAGAGATGGTGGGAGGCACCCTCCTCCAGACAAAGGACAGGGTCCAAATGATGGAGATGACGATGGAGATGATAGGGGTGGGGGTGTAGTGGGAGATGGAGAGGGTGCTAGTGGAAAACAAACTTGTCTCAGATTCGGTGCTCCCTAGAGAGATGCAGGTCCATTGTTGACCAGAGAGCAGTAAAAATAGCGATAGCGATAGTGACAGTGACAGCAAGATAGTCAGTAGGATAGGCCACAGGACAGGCCTATAGGAGATGACACAAGAAGAGGCTCTGGTAGAGATGGTGATGCCTTATCAGAGTGTGAGCATGAGCGTGAGAAGCTCAAAGATAGGATCATGAATTTGGAGGCATTACTTGCAGATAGAGGTGCATAGCTCGAGTGTCTTAGAGCAGAGAGGGATAGATAGGGTGATATGGTCAGAGTAGAGAGAGATACCCAGCAATCAGAGGGGGCAATGCCTCCACCAGCTCCATTTGTAACACCTCCTCCTCCTCCTCTAGATCAGGGAGAGGGTGGTAGTCAGACTTGATTCTGCATTTTTTCATATTTGAGACATTTATTGTATATCTGGATCCTTCTGAGATCATTCTTTGTATTTGACTTGTATACATGTATATCCAATTCATACTGATACTATGATACTCTTTTTGTAGATAGATCCACATTTTTGATATGTTCCATTTCTGATATATATCTGAGATAGATTTTCTTGATCTTTATATGTTCCTAAGTTCTTTTGCTTTGATAGATGTTTAGATTGATGCACATGTGATTATTATCTTGGTCTCTTGATGAGTTAGATTAGATTATGTGATGACATCATTTATGCTCTTTGATTTATTACTAATATATAAATGTGTTTCAACTGATGCTAAGTGAATATGCAAATGTATGTTTTTGAGATTTTCTTTATACAAATAAATGTATGGATGCACTTAGGATGTAGAAATAAATGCAATGCTTGAATGCTTTGTTTTTGTTTTTTTCTTTTTCTCTTTCTCATTTATGAATGCAGAATGTATGTCATGGATATGCAACGCCATTTTTATCAGTAATATAGATTATATAATTAACTTGGATTTCAGAGTAAACAAGAAATCATTTTAAGCTCAAGCCTCTATGCTTTTCTTTTCAAAATGAATCATGCAATCTCTAAATGTATCTACATGCAGACTCTTAGGACTGTCACTGATTTGTATACATTGTAGCATTTTTATCATCATTGGGCATTTTTGTAACGAACATCACCTGCTAGTACAACTGTCACTAATACTCACTGGTATCATGAAAGTATGAATACTATGTGTATTGGATGCAATGTCAGAAATAAACTTAAGCATCAAGGCATTGAAGTTAGGATGACAAGTTAGTTATCTCATTTTACTATTAAGAATTAGGTTCTGTTCAAGTGTAATGTAAGATATGTGACCCGCAATGACCTTGAAAATTCATATCCTTGGGTACATCATGTAGCATACACCTTAGTGAGAATCTGATTTAGAAAATAGACAAGGAAATTTTTTCAACCTCACCGTAGTTTACACATAATGAGGATCGAGATATATGAGGCTATCCACTCATGTTGGCATCCCTTACCATAAACATCCAAGTTAGGTGAAATTTATAAGATTATTGAAACAATCACCATACATAGAAAACCAAGAAAATGTTATGCCCCCTATCCTTGTGACTCTTTGTCTTTGAATAGATGTCATGGAGTAACTCAGAAGACATAACAATCACCAATTGATAATCAATCAAAAAAAAATTATAACTACTTAAATGCCCCTAGTATGAAACATCATGGGAACATTAAAGAGTCATAATCAAACCAAGATCAGACTATGTGTTTAAGTAGTATTGAGAAATACTGTAGATTCATTTGTCAAGCGTAATAGAGATTCATCAATCAGAATTTGGAATTAAGTAATATGTTTTTCACGTATGAGTATATGAGATTAACTTTGTCAACAATTGCAATCCAATGTAGTGTTTAGGAACACTGTTTGATTAAAGTGTTGAGAAACACTAGTATGTTTTTGATTAAAGTGTTGAGAAACACTAGATCATTTTAAAGTGTTTGATTAAAGTGTTGAGAAATACTAGATTGTTTAAAGTTCATGATTAAAGTGTTGAGAAACACTAGTGTGATGTTTATTACAGGTAGGTGGTGTTGAAGAAACACCTTTGTTTATGATAGTGAAATTTTGGTGCAAGTATTGATAAATACTATTTGGAAAGGCAAACCATCCTAGACAAGAACCTAGGACAACCTAGCAGACACAAACTGACATGCTAGCAAAGATGCCCCTAGTGCAGAATGACTATTCCTAAGACACAAATGCAGACAAATCCCAAGAAAGGATAGAAAATTTATAAGGAATCAGATTCAACCAATAGCACAGGTGCAATTATGAAGGATTAGTATCATCGATGCATTGATAGATAGAGCACAGAGTTCGAGTGACTCCTGTTTGCCAAGTTTTCGCCGAGGCACTTTTCTCTTTTTCAATTTTTTTGTTCTTTTTTATTTTTTTTGTAGTATCAAGGTGCTTGTTTTCCAGGCTTTCACCAAGGATACCTTTTTTCAAGACTTTTTCCACCTTTTTTGGATTTCCTCAGGAACAATTTTATGATTTTTTTGGTATTTTCTGAGAATTTGACTACACAGGCTCTGCTAGCAGATATCAAGCATAGACCCACTTCAAATGTAGAGTATTAGTGGGATTGTGAAGAACATCTCCCTCAAGTGTAGCTAACTGATAAGCTCCAGTCTTAAAAGTTGTAGTAATGACAAAAGGCCCGAACCAGTTGGGTTCAAACTTTCCTTTTTTTTCTTTGTTTGGCTGGTTCTTAGGATTCTCTTTGAGAATGAGATCCCCCACTTGAAAGTGTCATGGTTTGACCTTTTTATTGTACCCTTTTGACATGCATTTTTGGTACACTTTTAGGTGATTGAATGCTTGTTTCCTACGCTCATCAAGTAATTCTAGTGCATTCCCTATATCAATGCGGTATTTTTCATCAGTAACAAGACCTTGTAGGGAGACCTGCAAAGATGTAATTTCTACCTCAATAGGCAACACCGATTCTGCACCATAGACTAAATCAAATGGTGTGGCTCTATTTGGTGTGCTAAAACTTGTTCTGTAGGCCCAAAGTGTCAGATTTAGTTGCAAATGCCAGTCTCTGCTAGACCTACTCATAGTTCTATGAAGGATTTTAAGAATTTTCTCACTAGATGCCTCAACTTGTCCATTACCTTGAGGATAATAGATTGAAGAAAAATGTTGAGTGATGTGAAACTGTGTGCAAAGGTCTTTGATGTCTTGGTTTTTAAATTGACCCCCATTGTCTATTATAACAGGAGAGGGTATCACATACCTACAAATAATGTAGTTCAAGATAAACATAGCCACATGTTTTCCAGTGGCTTTGATCAGTGGCACGACTTCGACCCACTTAGTGAAATACTCAATGGCTGTAATGATGTATTTGTGTCCACTTGAAGAATTAGGATATATTTGTCCAACCAAATCAAAGGCCCATTGTTGAAATGGTCAATGTGTTATAAATGGTATGAATTCTCAAGCAGGAGCATGGATGATATTTCCATGTGTTTGGCATTTGTGACATGTTTTTGAAAATAGAACAACATCTTTTTCCATTGTGGGCTAGTAATAGCCAACTCTTAGCAATTTTTTAGCTAATGAAAAGCCATTTGAGTGCGATCCACATACACCTTCGTGGAATTCTTTTAATGTGTGATCTCACTCTTCTTGTTCTAAATACCTAAGAAGTGTACCATCGAGACCTCAACTATATAATTTATTAGTAATGAGGACATAATGTGATGTTGTCCTAATTAAGGCTCATTTTTTATTCCTTGATAAGCCATTGGGTAGAGTTTGGTCAGTTAGATAAGTAATGAGTTTGGCGTAGAGGGATTGATCTTGGGCATATAAAGCAAAAATTACTTGGTACTTAGGGGTATCAAAAGCTGGATAGGATAATTCTTCCACCAAGAAGTCATAGCGAAACTGATGTTCTTCTAGTTGTAACATGGATGCCAGTGTAGCCATAGCATCTGCAACTTTGTTTTCTATCCTTGGAATTTGCTAGAATGTGATGAAGACAAAGTGCTTTTTTCAAGTTTTTAACCAATTGTTTATAAGGCATTATCTTTTCATCTTTAGTCTGATAGTCTCCATTTACTTGATTAATAATAAGCTGAGAGTCACCATAGACATGTAACTCTATGATCTTCTGTTCCATAGCCAATTTAAGACCATTCACTAATGCTTCATATTTAGAAATTTTATTTGTGCATGGAAACATCAATTTGTATGCTTTGGGTATCTTTTAGCCTTGAGGAGTGATAAAAAAGAACTCTTGCTCCAGAGCCTTGTTGCGTGAAAGAACCATCAAAGTACATCTTCCACGTATGTTTAGTTAAATGCATTATTGTTTCATCAGGAAATTCAATTATCAAAGGAGTGTCATCTTGCAAGGGTGAATCAGCTAATTGATCTATGAGGACTTGTCCTTTAATAGCCCTTCTATCCACATACTCGATATCAAATTCGCTTAAAATCAAGACCCACTTTGCTAGCCTTCCTATTAATGTTGTCTTTCTTAAGAGGTATTTTAGAGGATCTATCTTTGAAATAAGTTTTACTATATGTGACAACATATAATATCTCAATTTCTATGATGCAAAGACAACTTCTAGGCAAGCTTTTTCAATTATACTTTAATTGAGTTCATAAGATACTAGTGTCCTGCTGATATAATAGATTGCTCTTTCATTTTTAGTTTCATCTTCTTAAGCCAACAATACTCCCAGCGATGTAGTTGTAGCTAAGATATATAGGAGTAATGGCTTTCCATGAATGGGCACCATGAGAATAGGAGGAGTAGCTAAGTACTCTTTTAATTCTTTAAAGTTATTTTCACAATGTTTGTCCCATTTGAAGGTAACACCCTTATGTAGAAGTTTAGTAAAAGGTTGTGCTCCATCTGCAAGTTGTGACATAAATCTCCTGATTGACTGGAGTCTTCCTTATAGCATCCTCATTTGAATAATATTGCGTGGAGGTGACATTTCTTGTATAGCTTTGAGTTTTGCAGGGTCCACCTCAATTTCTTTTGCTGATACAATAAACCCTAGTAGCTTTCCTGATTGAACTCCAAAGGCGCACTTCTTTGGATTAAGCTTGAGTTGAAATTTCTCCATGTGATCTAATATCTTCTGCAAGTCTTCAATATGAGTAGTTCTTGTTTTTGAATTAGCTAAGGTATCATCCATATAATCCTCCATGTTTTTGTGTATCATATCATGGAATATGGTTTTCATAACTCTTTGGTATGTAGCACCAGTATTCTTCAATCCAAATGGCATAATGTTCCAGCAAAAATCTCCCCATGCACATGTGAAGGTTGTCTTCTCTTGGTCTTCAAGAGCAATCTTAGTCTGGTTGTAGCCCGAGGAACCATCCATGAGTGAGTACATCTAATATCATGTTGTAAGATCTATGATGATATCAATGTTTGGCAGTGGAAAATCATCTTTAGGACATGCTTTATTTAAGTCTCTAAAGTCTATGCAAATCCTGATAGATTTATCTGTTTTAGATACTGGTACCACATTAGAAATCCATCCTGCATAAGCGATGACTCTTATGAATCTAGGTTTCAGTAATTTTTCTAGCTCTACTTTCACCAATAATGCAACATGAGGATGCATCTTTCTTAATTCTGGTTTCATGGGTTTGATCCCAGGAGCTATAGATAAATGATGCATTATTAATTCAGGATCAAGCCCAGGCATATCAATGTAAGACCATGCAAAGTTAATCTTTTTCTCTTTCAGGAACTCAGTGAATTATATCTTCTCCTCTTCTGATAAGGATTGTGCCAAGTGAACAAATTGAGGAACTTCAACTATTCCCAAGTTAACCGGTTTTTTTGGTTCTATCAAAACTGAAGATATTTCTTGAAAGTTCTTAGGGAGGATATCAAGAATCTCATCTTTTGGCACCTATGAGAGGTTTTCACAATTAGATGCGTCTTTTATTTTTAATTTTTTAGAATCTGACACTACCACAACATGGTTTTCACCATCAATTATTTTCTTCTTTTTATTTTTCAATTTGTGACTAAGAAACTTTATATCCTCCTATGACATGTTCACGCTCCTTGCATTGGTGGAAGAAGGATAAGGTTCACAAGCATTTAGGTAATAGGCCAAAGTGTTGTCATTAGGGAAGTTCATGATATGATTAGGATTTGAATTCATCCAATCAATTAGGCCAGGGTTTATCAAGGATAATGAATCAGAGTTTGATAAGGACAACATCGCGTCAATGTCGAAACTATTAACTGACAAGACATATTCTGTTAAGTCAACTTCTATAGCATTTAGATCATCAAGAGTTAAATTGTCATTAATAGGGTCGTTGTTAGTAATATGCGGACCTAACTCTAGCAACTCATTAGTTGAGATTTCTTATTCTTCTCTCATCAAAATGGAACTCATTGTTTGTAGTCTTAGAATGTCCTCTAGACCTAGTAAAACACCAGTTTCCTCATCGAAAATTCTAGGTAGTGGTATCTCATCTGATTCTGGAAAAAAAATAGTGTTAGGTTAAGTGTTAGAACTCTCTCCTCTTTCCAATATAGATGCAAATTTATGAATCACATCTACCTCAATGTCCATAGTAGCATTAGACAAGTTATCCCATTCATGGTCATGTGAGCATGTTATTTCATCATCTAATCTATTTAGAAACTCAGCAATAGTTACCTAATGTACTCTATTAGCCACTTGTAGATCAAAGTGAGGTAAATCTAGAACATGTGAAATTGTGACCAACTACCCCCAGTTACGATGTAAATCTTATTGTTGGGGGTATTTCTTCAGGAGTTTCTTCTATTAATGGGAATTCTGGAGAGTCTTATGTTGTTAACTCTACTTCTTGAATAGTAGCTTGTGTCAATAAAGGAACATCAGTGTCTTGTTGTGTTGCAAAAGTAGGTACATATCTTTCTCCTTGATATTCAGGATACTCTGTACCAATATGAAATAATCTCTCATGGGTCCATGGTTCAAGTTCTATTTCTTCTTCTTCATCATCACTTCCTTTATCAAATATTGGACCATCTCTTGAAGTAGGGTTTTCAGATTTGTTATTAAAACCTAGTCCTATTTTGTCTTTGGTATTTCTAAATTCCATGTGTATAGTGTTGGTTTCTTTTTATGTTGCAACAAAAACAACAACAACCTCTTCTTCTTATGATTATTTTTATAGAGAAGTCATCTCCAAATATTGATTCATGCAAGAAAAGGACCAACTAACAAGCACTCTTACAATACTTCTACTCTTTAGGTTCTACTATACCAAGGGGGGGATACCCTATAATACCTTATGATGTCTCTATATGGTATTCTCAAGCAGTAATCTCACAATAACTCAACATAACCGGGAGATACTAGATAATTGGCTAATTACCCATTGAACATCAACCATGAAATGGAGCATGAGATAGGAATTCACAACAAACTTGCAGAAATATAGACTTAATGGATTTAATGTTTGTTTATAGGAGAACACAGCCAATATGCAACTAGATGTGCAATAGCACAGAACTTATCAGCTTTAGATCAGTGCTTTATCCATTGGGCTACATTCTGATTCACATACAATATATTGAAATCAATATTCATCAAAGATTCTAGGCCATAAACACAATTATCCCAAACCCCTACTACCAATAAAATCCTAGCATATTTCAAATGAATCTATGCAATAATCAGAGCCTCATTTAATTTGATACTAGATCAGAACTCTCAAAAAAGTACATAAACATAGAGAAATTCTATGCTAATGAATCAGAAAATTCATAACTCACAAGACACATAACACAAGAGAGATTGGAATCTGGATCTTTGTATTAAGTTTAGAGAATCATATTCCAGCATACAAAATTTACTCAAAGATAACCTATTCAATGACCTGCAAAAAATCTCTCAGCTTCTATTTCTAATTATCATAGCTATCTAGTACAAACTATACTATATTTCCCCCTTGACTAAAACTTTGCAAAATTGCTTACAATCCAAATTTTCTATCCCTTTCCAATGATCTTGGGAATCCTTTTATAGAATAGGATTGCAAAAAGCTACAGATCAATTGGAATAAGGACAAAACAAATGACTCAATAAAAAGACAAAATAACAAATGAAGTGACAACCACTTTTGTTACAATATATTCAGAATATTTTATCTTCTGACCGCCTGGGTGCTTGTAACTACTTTAAAGTTGTTCGGAAGCAGTCACCTGGAATCTATTTTCCTTGTTCTTTTTGATGTAGGATCTTTATCTTTGTCTGTCTTATTCACCAATCGGGAGTACTTCCATTTGTTGTCTTTCACATACTGCCACCTTCTCCTTAATCAAAGGTATCATATATGTCCTTCCAAGAGGTATACACCTCATCACTTGGTCAAGAGAAACTAATGACTTCAAATTTTCTATTGTTAATCTCATCCCAACTAACACTTCTCAATTTCCTCTTTCCATAATTCAAAAAATGCCCTGGCTTTGCCAATGATTTCCACAGTTTAGACAAACAAAAGCATGCTTTCCAAAGTAATAGTACTATTGGTCCTGGTGGCCAATGCCTCATTCATTTGTCTCAGCCACAATGCTTCACTCTTTATGTCACCACTCTTCTTGAAAAGGTTAGGAAACATCTCATATCTATCCTTTGAATATTCTTTCAACAAAGGACACAGACCTAATATGCCTAATTAGGACTGGTTTTCAAAGGGGTCTTAAGAAATGGGTTCACAGGGCCAACCTAACCACTTGGATATGTTCCCCTCCCCTTAAATGTACTGAATCCAATTTTTTTGATCCTCACCACTCACCGATATGATTGTCTTATCACTTTTCCTTGTGTCTAGACTAAACACATAGACATGTTTAGCCTAGGGCTTGGTGGGAAAGTCACCAACCCGTGCACCCTGATCCTTCCCTTTAGGGTTATTAAATTACATGCCCCTAACTTTCATTCCACTAGGATTCATGGATTTTACATGATGGGATTAAAAGTTAGGGCTCCATCGCTGATTGTCCCCTATAAACAGGGGTTTCCTGGACAGTCTTCGTACAACTGATCACAGCTCTCACCAAACTCTACCAAATTGGTTCAGAACAATTTAATTCAAAAAATAATTCACAAAAATATAAAAAAACCTTACACTTTCATCCAATCTAATCACCAAACAATCCTATAATACAGAAATAGGGAGAAATTAAGCAAAATCAGAGTTTTATTCCTTCAAATTCCCACCAAAATTCATACATCAACAACAAATTATCATGGATGTTCAAAATGGACCTTAATAGGCCTCCTCCAATGGATACAACTATTTTTCAAATGGTTTTTGTTGTTCGTTGCAAAAATGCAACTTCTCGAGCAACTTTTGAAACGTTGCATAGCAACTTTTTAAATGTTGCATGACAACTTTTACACCTTTTGTGCACTTTTACAAAAACAGACTCTAATACTTCTATCTGAGGTTGTTGTCTCTTGTAAGCCCTATTAAAAATCATTTTATGCCTAGAGATACCTCAAAATCCCCTAAGGACTCTACTACAACCCTTAGTGTACCCTTTGGTCTAATTAGGGCTCTAGGTTTATCAAGTACCTTAGAGCCTATTAGCCTTACAATTGTGTCCAAAATTACATCATGGTTGATCCCACTGGATCAAATCCTTTATTTCTATCTACCACACACTTGATAACATTAGGGTGCCCTGCACCAACCATCTACCACCCACACAGGTCAATCTTGACATGTGAGGATTCAATGGTATCCACTTAATCATACATAATCTTGTTTAATGTTATTCCTAATTTATTTTAATTGTATTTTCACTTTTCAAAGAATTCCTTGATGCATCCTGTACTAGCCACTTACAGGCCAAGATCCAGGTAAGGGGATACTCCCCATGACTACTCAATGTACCTATTCTCAAGGCTCAAAATCACAAGATCAAGACCCAAAACAATGGCTTGTCCACTCGGTCTACACCAAGGATATGAGTAAAACACTTCATCTACTTGGTCTACACCAAGGATAGGATAAACATAATTTTTCACTCGGCCTACAATGAGGACACAAGTATAAGAAGAACTATCTACTTGGTCTACACCTAGGACGGGGATGAAATAAGAATCAACAAGCAAGAAAGTAATAGTTAGAGGATAATGCACTCCCAAACACTCAAGGCAAGAAAAGTCAAGTAAGCATATAACCAATCCAAATGAAAAACTGTTTGAATAACCACTTTTCCAAGAGCACATATTCCTATAGAATCTATCAATCATCTCAAAACACCTCAAAAGCACTAAAATACCAAATTTGAACAAAATCTGGCAAACTAGAAAACCATCAATTTAGAGGTAATTAGGTAAGTTTGGATCGCGACAACTAATTACCAGAATATCCTCTAACCATTTTGATTGCATGATCCTACCACAATCATGAAAATCTACCAAATTCCACTTTCCAAATATGATGATCGTCAATTTAGGAAGACACATAAAACGAGGCGAGCTCAAAATGCCCAAAAATAAAACTTGGAATTTAACTATGAAATTAAAACCCATTTTCCCAAATACACCCAACAAAACATTTATCAAATAAAATTCTCATTCTAGGCACACAGGAAAATGAAGTAGCATAACCCTTTGAAAACAACAATTTTCCAAAATAAAAACATAAAACATCTCATAAAAACCCAATCAGGTAACTAAAATAAACAAGATCATGGGGGAATGCTAATCCTCATCCCACTAAACTATTGTAATTTATTTCATTAAAAAATATGGAGCAAATTGAAATTTACTAGATGCCCTACTTCTCACAAAGTGGAAAATATGAAAATGAAGAGGAGAAAATGAATTTCCTACAAAAATGTAAATGGCTCCATAGAACGCTAAGCAATGGCGACATGAATCCAATGAACCGCCACCCACAAAAATTTGACAAGTAGACCGATCACAATGAATAAGAAAAGGATTTTTTCCAAAACAATTTAGAGAAAAATCATAATTTTTACCCAAAAGCAAAGTGAAAAGTGAGGAAAAAGAACTCTTTTGCAATTAAAAGGTCACTTTTCAAAAAGTACATTAAAATAGGTCACTTAAATAAATTAAGTGAACTATGGACAACCCAAAAATAAATTAAACCAATTCCAATAAAATAGAATTCAACTACGACTAATTAGCCAAAAAATAAAATAAACGCTAAAATAATTAAATTAACATTTAACTTCTAACTCATCCAGACAACTAGAGAAACTCTAAATGCACAGACACGCTCATTAGTCTATCACAAATTGTATATGAAATCCAGACTTATCAACACGTACTGGAGTTATAAAATATATCAATAAGGATACATCACCCATACAGGGATGATATTGGCTCAAACATGAACAGACGGTGAAACTATCTCTTGTACCACTACCGGGGATAAAGACACACTCACAACCTACAACTCAGGAAAAATGATGTCTAGTACCTATTCACTAAAACATGCAAACATCAAGTGTAGCTTCTCACAGTATAAATAGTCGAAGCACATATAATAATGATAAAATGTGCCTAATAAAACATGGACGCTCTAGTGATGCGAACATTCATATGTATAAGAATGTCATGGCACTGGTCGTTCCATATTCTAATCCGCATTGTACATATCATTTAAATTAAAAGCATTATAATAACCATCTACAACAATAAGAGTGTATATCAATGAAAACATCAATGAAATATCCATCAACATATACAACACAATATAACCAGGAATCAAATATATTCATCATCAATATATATTAATCCAATTTTCTTGAACGCAAAATGCACCAAATATCATCATAAAGCATCATGTCACATCTAAACAACATCATCATGCAGATATGATCAAAACAGTAAACAACATAATCTAGCATTAAACCAACCGTGATACTAGAAACCAAAATAATATATTGTAATTGAATTCATCTCACTATGCAAATAATCATAGAATAAAACAAGAGTCTAGCTCAGGCCAAAATAATCAGGAATAGAATGCAAACACGAGAGGCACTACACATACATACATACATACATACATACATACATATATGTATATGTATACATAATAGTGCAATAATTTTGAATGCATTTATTTCATTTTCTCCATTACTTCATTATCATGCAATGATAGCAATTAGCTATACAAGATAAGAATTCATTTCTTGATTATATCTATCCACGATAATTTTTCCATCATATCTCAATAGGTTTTTCATCATTAGATTAAGATTCCAAACTATTTTTCTTTTAAAATTAAAATATACATTTTCCATTACATTTGAATGGTCACAATTCATTTTTAAGTTTGATAATATTGAGTAGTAGGATAAGACTCCTTAATGTTGATTGTGTTAAAGAGTAAGAATTTCATAAAGGCTCATGGATCCTTAATGGGTGGATACTCTAAAGTATGAATATATACCACAATATCAAATAAGAATTTCACTATAAAGGCCTCAAAGGTAACGTATAGAAAGTTACAATATAATATTTTGTTTGCTAGAAAAATAATGGTGAGATAATCAAGATTTGTGGCTCGTATAATCATTCTCCCTTATCTATTTCTTAATCCACATAGTGAGAAAGTCTCCATCATATTCATTATGTGTTACCTAAATAAAAAATATATATTCTGATGGTAAGTGAAAATTCTTACCAATTATGCCTATTATGTGCATTATTACATCTATTCATTGATAACATAGTCTCAATTTTGAAGCTAGATGATATTCCAAAAATAAAACCAAGTGACCATGATCTTAGGGGAAGAGCACTAGTTATCGCCAATATTCCAATCACAGTTGCTCACCCAACCCCTCAGTTATTAACTTTAAAGAAACCAAAAAATTTGATAACTAAAATCCCGTTAATAAATATATTATGTACCAATAGTCGCTCACTTGGACCCCAGTAGTTAGTTTCTTTGAGAAACTACTAGGACATTGGTAAATAAGTATTGACAATTTTTGAATGACTACTGGGACATTTGTATATAAGTATTGATAATTTTCATATGGTTATAGTACACAGTTATTAGGACATCTTTAAGTAGGTATTTGATGACACTTTGAAATGACCACTTTTTGACCCTTGCATGAATAACAGATCCCACAATGTGTTTGTTACTACCTAGAACCATAACAATATCTATAAAAAGACAACAACAAAAAACTATCAAAATCTAATGTACCTAGGATATGTAGATGCAAGAAGTTAGCTATTACGACTACTAGTTTGTTTCCCCTATATTCAAAATTCATTTTAAATCAATTAGATCCTATATGCTCAATTCATTTTGAATTATTGTGTTCTTTTATTTGAGTGCTTGATTAGTTTTGTAATCATCTTGCCATCTCTCTCTCTCTTACAAAATAATTAATCACACTAGGTTTATTAGCTACAACAACTCTCTCATGTAATTAACACTTCTCACTTGCTTATGACAATTTATTTAAAATCTATGAACAATATTACATTCAAACAACTCAACTCAAATTATTCAGTTTTATCTCTAATAGAGTTTCTAAATGTAAGTTAGACTAGGGCAATCATGTTAATGATCTCAAGAGTCTCCATAAACCATTGGGAAGATGTTTAGAATTAATAATATTTTTTAATTTCATAATAAAATCATTATTTTACAACAGTCACGAACTGACTAATTCATAATGAAACCATTCCTTACTTGATGTAATTATCTATTTCTTAATAAAATAATAACTTGATGGAAACAAAATTATCACTTATACCTAATATTTGTCTTCGACAAAAGACACTCCAAATCCTTTAAATTAAAATTACGCTTTTGTCATTTAAAATGTACACATCTTTTATATGACTTTGCGCGCGCGCACGCACACACACACACACACACACACACACACACACACACACACACATAGACACAGACACAGACACAAACACATACCTCTTTTTTGAATGAATAATTCAACTCCATTTTGTTGAAAGCACAAACTATTATAATTCTCTTAAATAGTGCATTGTATCTCCCTCATTATCCACACAATGAGATTCTTTGAATACACTGATGGTTAATCACCTTAAAACCAAGCCCATAATGATTATTCAATAATTGATTCCTTGACAAAAGTGTTTGTATTAATATACCATTCCCTAAAGGTGCAGGGAACGGTGTAGATTTACTCCGGAGAACTTGGAGTGCATGTCACCGTCCGTACAAGGGTTATTTGAGGCACTTTACAAGGATAAAAATAGCACTTGAGGATTTATTGATATTATGAGAGGAATTCGACATTCTCAAAACAAAACAAAGAAAATCAAGTACACATAATTAGGTGAGAAAGGAAAACAATAAAATTAGAGTGAGTATGAAGCATTTTCAGCAATGCAAGGGGACATAATAATAATTTTGTCATTTAAAGAAAAAGTTTTTCTCATTGCTCATAATTTGGTTCGTTGCAATTTGAAGAGAAATGGTAGTTGGTGGTAGACACAATAAATGTACGCTCTAGTGGCATAATAATTAAACCAAAGAAAGCCAAATATTTTTATGAAGCTCTTGCATTCAAACGAACTTAACTTTTTAACAAAAACTAGTCATTTTTAGATGAGATTATAAAGTGTACAAGAATGGATTTTGTACTATAATAATTTGACATCATTTAAGTAAAGTTTAAACATCATATTATGTTAAATATAACTTTATTTATATGATTGGCTTGTTTATGGAAATTTTCAATGTTATTTTAGTCATATATTAGAGAGACTCTTAATTGGATTTCTTGAATCAAGATTTTATTAAAAAAATAATTGTTAAATGAAAATGTACTGATTCGTTGCTTGTCAATTATTCTTTTGAATGAATTTCTTTATAAGATTACTGCGTAAGTCTTAATATTTAGAGTATGAAGAAATTGTAAAATGTAAATAAATATGGTTGTTCTGTGGTAGATTTATTTATAAGATCTTACTTTATCATGGGGGATAAGTAAATGGTATCAACAAACTAGTTAAGATGTCTTGTTTATTGAACTTAACATTGACAAGGTCTATGATCACTTTAGATGGTTTTTTGTTTGCAAAATATTTCATTTGCTTGGTTTTGTTCCTAATATCTTTTCCTAAATCATGATCATGTTTATAGAAGCTAATGTTTAATTGGTGGTGAATATAGTCTTGCTTTAGTAATTCTACCTCCAAATATTGATCAAACGATGTTGCTCTTTTCACCTATTCCTTTATGTCCACTTTGTTGATGTCCTTGGCTACCTCCTCCATCATGACCACTCCCACAATCTAGATATATACTAACTATTTATAAAACATGAGTATTAATGTGTAAATCTAACCAGCTCTATAATTGGATCTTCAAAGAGTTTTGCCTCATAGACAATGGGATATTTTCTTAATACTAAGGCATTTACTTTTGTTTTAGGGTCATCAATAAATAAAAATACGTGATCATTAAAAAACTGCTATCCCTGGTAAGATATATTAGGTAGCTAATAATATTATTAATATGAGTCATGTATGTATCTCATATTGGATCGAATCAAAGTTTACTATGCTCAAATATACAACTCATCAAAAGTACTATATGGTCAAAAAGAGTTTAGAACAAGTATGTCAGTCTCTTATTTGTTATAATAAACCCACAACATAAATGTGGGATGAGTATTATCGAACCCACATTGAAGATGAATGCCTTATCTCCAAGTGTATCATCTATTCTCTACATGGTGATACCTCTTGAAAGAATTTGGTTTGATATAAAATTAACACTATTACTTCTAGCTCACTGATGGATGTGAATTGGAAGGATAAATTACTTCTTATTATCTTCTTTACAACTTGTGATTCTACTATTTTCAATAGCATTTAGAAAGCATGGAAATAATTTCTCCTCAACTCAAGAGGATTGACCAACCTTTGAGATGTTGGATTAGATTTCCCACATCTTCTATCTGGTGGAACTACTTGATTCAAATCATTGAAATTAAATAGCTCTAATCAAGATATTTAAAAGAAAAAATTTCTCCAAAATGAGTATCCATACTTTTATAAATCTATGGGATTCATCCTAGTTCCGTGGGAAACTTGGTGGAAGCTTAATAAATTTTAAGTACAACATTTTAATAAACAAGTGATCCTAGAAATTAAGAATTTTTTAATCTTTCTAACACTTAGCCTCAAAATTTTCATCTTTAACTCTTGTAACTCCATAAGTGACTAAAGTTGTCTCTCTTAGAGTTATTTTTTACATTGTTCGCTAAGGCTATTTATAGTTCTCTAGTCCTTAGCTAACTTTTAAATATTTAATATTCAAGTGGATTTCCCTTCACACTTATATATAAAAATATAAAATTGATTTTGAATCCCAACAAACTACTTAGAAATATGTGTATTACAAGATTCCCTTGATAATTGACTTTGCATCCTCCATCTTACCCCTCAACGTGGCTCCTTTGATAACCAAACATAATCCTTCCAGCATAACTTTTGAGTATATTCTCATGCCAAAACACCTAGTCTTGTATTGTTGGGCCTCTCTTTCTATAACATTCTGCTAAAAAATTCCTATAAATTTACTTCAATCAATTTGTTTATTCATTATAATTTAGTTGTTGAATAATTTAGATAGGTTATATTCAATAATTTAAGATGTTCATTCATATAGTTTATCTTTCGGAAGTACTGTTGCAACTTTTTAACACTAACATCTAAGCCATCAAATAATTACTCTTACTTATCTCTTGCAATACACCACTTGAATTCATAATGATCTTTCTTAAGAAGTTAATACTATTGAGATACAAATCAAAAGGCTTGACACTAATCAAGAAGACTTGTCCAAGTGTCATATATTTCTAAAGTAATTAAGTTTTCCAACATGGGAGCCACCCTTCATAATAAGAGTCGCCTGAACTAGGCTAGTTAATAGTGCATTAGAAACATCCAAAAAAACTATATATTAATTGATAGATAAAATAAAATAATACCTACATTCACATGTTGTAGAACAATTTAAGTAGAAACAATATTATTTATATTTTTTCTTTGATTAGTGTGCAGTTACTAAATATTAAGTATTTATATACTACATTATTAGTTTAAACAAGAAGAAACCACTAGGAATGAGGCTAATTGGGACATTTTTAATGACCTTGATGTTGGCCCGATGTTAAGATAATGGAAAGGATGTGTACTAAGAGGGGATGGGTGAATCTGTACCCTTAAAAACTTTTAGACAAATATTTACATTCACTGTACTATATAAACTGACTGAGTAGATTGCTCAATCCAAACATATAGTATCAATATTGAAAGATAAATGCATGTAAAACAAACATAACACATACACACAATTAAGTACTCTTGACACTAGTATTTTGGTATCGCAGGAAATCCCTGTTAGAAGATAAAAACTATGGTGGGGATGAGACCCACAAAACTTCATTGCTGCAGTAATAAAGGTAGCATGTTAAAGCTTTACAAAATGATCACTTCTGATGATCTTACCCTGTTATGAGTAACAAAAAAATTGACTAGATCTACCTCGTGGGAGGATTTAGCAACACAATCTATGTGTGCACTCAATTAAGAGATTTACAATAAGACTGTTAAGTCTACTCTGTTAAGATATTTAAGTATCTATTACAATTGTTAGAGTAACAGAAAGTTGATCTAAAATATATAAATCTGAAAATTGTTGATACAGATCCATTAAGTTCATACAAAACATATCACCTCAATGTGAATGATAATACCTTCTCCTCTATTCTACTCGGTGGCCTTGCATTAGTTCTATAAACTGAATACTGCAATGTAGTCTCTGTCCTTGAATCCCTTGTCTGATTTATGATGTCTGTAGTATGGCGGCTACTTGATCATTTCTTGATCAACATACTTAACAAAATTTTACATCTATACAATTATATATAAAAACAATATGACCTAATTAGGGTTCAACATTTACATCCTTACCCTAAGATAAACAGTTATAAAATTTGCATTGATCAAATAAACATAGGAGACATAAACAATAAATATTGTAAATCTGTAATTAATGTCCTCCTCGATCGTGTAAACTGTCATCTAGGTTGGCTCAAAATTTTTTACTTAGATTATTGTGCCATAACAAACTTTTATGTGGACTCTATTCCACTCGATAAATGTTGTTCCTTGGTGCTCGGTGTATACTATGTATCTCAGTTATACTAGCATTCGGTTAAGCTTGTATAGCTTGGTGTTGTCTGTTTACTCGGGTATCATTGTACTCGGTTAACTGTGGGTGTAATAAGTGCTCTCGGTTAACTCTGCACTTCAATGATATATATCGACTATCTTGTGTTGACTCTATCACTGATTGTCTATTATGTCTGCTTGATAACTAATGACAACTTCAATGTGCAATTGGAGTAACATTCTCCCCCTTTGGCATTCATATCAAAAACTTAGTACTGTACATAATATAATATACATGATGACTTCCCCTTTGTACATGATCCCCCTTTGTATATACTTGGTATATGTATATGAACAATCTAGTTGTAGTATCTGCCTTTACTATACATATATACATATATTTCCCCTTTTTTTGAAATAATGACAAAAGGCATAGAACTTACAGTTTGTCAAAAATATTGGGATGGGCACTCTTGAGAGTTTCCAATAATTTTGCCCATTCCTCCTTTAAGTGTTCAAGGGTGAGTATCTCTATTTGTAGTTGGGCATGCATATCATATGTGTTGTCTGTTACTGATAAATCCAGGGTAACAATGATATTCTTTGCCAGAGTCACATGTTTTGCATCATTGCTAAATGTTGTAGTAACGCAGCTTGGAGCTCAGTTACTTTCTCTTTGCTTGCTTCCTCTTCTTTCTTCAAGTCCTGTCTCAACCGTTGGTTCTGAATTATCTTCTTATAATGCATATGTAATGTAGTTGGCTCAGTTGATAGACTTTGTGCACTAGCCTGTAGATCTTGATCTATTTGCTTGAGTTTTTCACTAATCTCGATAGTGAAATGGTCTAGTGTGCATAACTGCTATAGAGTAGTAATGGCTTGGGATGTGATAATTTATATACCATTTACTAATTCTAACAGAGTTACCTTATGTACTGCCACTACCTGACTGATTTTCTCTGTAACCTTGTATTGGATCTTCTTCTCTCCTCTTTCCTCTAGTTTCTTCTCAGCATCTGTATCAGGATTATCAATGGCCTCTATGAGAAGCTCAAGTTGTTCCAGTATGGGGGATCATTCATCAATGTTAATATCTGGTATAACTTTCATTAAGATCCCCTTTGCCTTCTCTAGTACTTGTGCATGCTTTGCTTCTAATCTAAGCTTGTCTTGTGCAGCTTTTCTGGTGCAAAGTTCACCATATTTCTTCAGTGATTCATGATCAAGTGTCTTAGGATCCCATTCAGGTATCGCTATAATTTCATCTAGGGTAACTAAATCCTTGTTGAACCTTTCTTCTTCTTCTTCTTCTTCTTCTTCTTCTTCTTCTTCTTCTTACCTTGAGTACTTGAAGTTGGTAATAGAGCTAGAGTGAGCTGAGCCTTTTGCTCAATTTCTAACTTTGCTTGCTCAGTACTCAGTCTGAGTACTTGGTGGGGTGTCTCGATAACTGACCTTAAGTTTGTAGTAGAGGTATCTATTGTTTTTTTAGTTGTCTCAGTGTTACCTTCACCTTTTTCTACTGCAACATCAGTGGTATCCTAGGGTGCATCACGTTGAGTTGTTCCACCACTGTGCTCAGTCTCTTTACTATGATCTTCACCCTTGTCTTTATTTGTATCTGTGACTTTCTCAGGTGACTTTTCCTGTGCTTCAGTTTCTATCTCTATTTCCTTAACGAACATAGGCAGATGTCCAGGTATGTTTACTTGGGTGACCTATGATGTATCATGTTCATCAATAGTCTCAGTTGCACTGATAGATTCATCTTCTTTGGCCTTTTCATCTGGATCTCCTTTGGTTACATCAGTGATTGTGATATACGGGTATCCTAAATTGGTTAAGAGTTCAGGAATACCATCTAACACATTATCAACTGATGCATCATCAACTGTCATAGGGTCTATACTTGGTTCAGTAGATGCAACATCAGTTATTTCCTCGATGTCCTGGGTGTCCTTAGATGGATTTAGCAATTTGTTCCATATTTGAGTGCTCTCAATATCTACTTCCTTCAAGTTTCTTTGCAAGATATTCAATGTCCTTTCCTTCTTAGGAAATAATTTGGCATACTTCTTCATCAGACTGCCTATCTTCTCAACTATATAATATGCTTTAATAAGACTGAGAGAAACCTCTCTCATTTTTTTCTCAGTTTGTAGTGCATAAGACCATCTTAATGATATTTTATCATACAATTCTGATGGAATAGAAGTAGAAAAATCAACTGGAACTTGTTTCAGGTTGATCATCATACCTATTATTTCTTCTTCATGTTTCTCCTTGTTCTTTGTAGATAGATCTTCATATTTTTGTATCTTCAGATGTCCTAATTGTCTAGTTGTCTTTATTGTCTTTGCAACCTCATCAATAGACTATGATGGCTTATTATATACAACCTTGAATTATTCTGGATTTTCATCAAAATCATCCTTGTCATCTTTGTTTTGTACATATCTCCTCTTTCATTATTTCAGTGCAAGATTCTCGGATATGCATTTTTATTTCCTTGTCTAATAAGTAAATTTCGGTGAGGGCCTTGTAATTTTAGCTACACCTTTCTTCAAAGGTAGTGAGTCATTGGTCACCGATTGTGATATTTTATGAGGTGGAGATACATTCTTTGTACTTTTTCTCTTTGTGGCCTTAGATGCCTCAAATGATGTGTCATCTAACTCAGTGGCATCTTTGTCATGATTTGGTTAAGCTTCCTAACCGACTGAGGTTTTTTTCTCGGTTTCCTCTTCAGATTTATCCAACTCTTCTTCAGTTATAGCAAGTTTCCTTTTCAATATTTTTACTATTTTGGTCTTTTTCTGACCCAATTGTTGTACTTGTAATTGAATTTGTATCTGGGTCTTTTCCTCATCATAAGTACCAAATCTCATGGCCAATTTGTCAATAGGATCATTTAGCAATTTTTCAATAGCCTCGGTAGCAACATCAAAATTTAACTCATACTCCATTGGAGGTATCCATGCATTCCTCATATATGTTGCTTTTATCAATATTATATATGTACCTACTACAAAATAGATATTGTCTTGGTATTTATCTACAAGTTGTTGTGGAATCCAAGATCTCTTCTCCATTCTAGCCTTAAATTTAGCAAAGTAATCATTCATTACTAGCTCAAAATTCTAGGCTTGTAATCATTTCATCTATCTGTACTGTAACCGGTCTATCTGTCTTCCATTTAACTTTACCGATTGATGGGAAGAAATTTTGCATGTAGAAGAATATGCATAGCAGTAAGGAACTAAACTTAAATGTGTTTGTCTTTGCTAGCCTGATGGTTCTCATATTCTCCTCTAATTGCTTTTGCAATAGCTCATAAAGATCAAATTATAGACCTTTCTTCACTATCTTGTAAGCTATATCCATAGCTCCACATGGTACATTGTTAGGCCTGCTAGATTGAAATATCTTATACCCAATGACATAAGCACCAAATCTCAATTCAGAATCCTTGATGCAGTTGACCTTCAAGCCTCTACCATCTCACTCGGCTAATGTTAGCTTCTCCAACTTGGTTCTCGGTAGGTGTCTGAGGGATTTGGCTTTGTCACCATTGGATATCATGTTACTGCATGAATGACATCATTGGTTATCTATTTAGGTTTATCCAACCATATCTTTCCACCATGTACTCGACTAAGTACAATGCGGATCCATTCATTCCTAAATACCTTTAGGAAATCTAGGGCACGAGTTAACCCTTTAACATCTAAGTGTTTATGGTCTTCCTTTAGCTTTCCATCTATGCACATTGATTGATAGGTTGACATAAGCTAAAAATATTTGATTTCTCCAATCTTGCAGTGTATATATGCACACACGTCTTCCACTAGCAAAACCCTAGGCGGGATAGACAAAAATGCACAATGATTATCAGGTTGTGCTGCGACTTGTGGATGGATCTTGTAGTTAGGTTCCGTGCAGGTGGAGTTCTTGATAAAAACAACCTTCTTGTCCTTGACCAACTTAGCTTGCTTTATACGAGATGAAGATGCCATGATTTTTTGATTTAGGGTGGTGCATTAAATGCGCTTCACCAACTACTCAGTCAATAAAAAATAAACTTGGTTAACATTATCAATGCTTCAGCTCAGTAAATGGTACAAATGCTTAGTTTTCATAACAAGTCTGTTGTCTCATCACATTTTCACCGACTGACAATTTTAACTCGGTACATATTAACTGACTAGACTAGATCATAGTAATCAAATATAAAATGCCATAGTTCATCTTTATTCATGTTGATTTGTCATATGTGCAATAAATATAGGAAATGATGTAAGATATAGCATTGCAAAATATAGTTCCATACCTGCTTGTATTGCTCAGTTGGAGACGGTGGAGCCACCTAACCCATTGGATGAGGTGTCACCGACTGTTGTGCTTGGTCCTGCATTATCATGTGATGCTCTTCTCCACATTTTATTTTTGATCCTCACAATTTCATTAATTTTATTGGCATTCCCATAAGTGTTTATTCGATCTGCACAATCTTTGCTTAAGTGACCGACTTTCTAACAGTGAGAACATGTCATTCCAGATTTTGACCAATTCCTATATTTTATTTTCCATAGTCTCATATAGTTTGCTACTATATGTCCATATTTACCACATGATTCAAAATTTCTCCAAGTGTTGTAATCCCATGTATAAGCATTACCTTGTCTTCTTGGTTGGTTTACCGATTCTTGTCATTTAGGCTTCCAGATCTTCTTTGTGTTCTTTCTGCATGCTTGAGTTGTGTGACCATTCATGTTGCAATTTTGACAGTATTTATCCATGTACGGTTTCTTATATGGGTTTTTTGAACTTGGATCTATACTCATGTGCCTGATGTCCATGCTTATTATAGTTATAGAAAATACCATTGAATTTAGGAGGGTTTCTAGGAATACCTTTTGTTTTTCTCCTACAAAAATTTGATGTGTGGCCTCGTTTTCCATAGTAATGGCAAGAGGGATTCTTCATCTTAAGATTTGAGTAGACATTCCTTTGTTCAGCTTGATTTGACAATTCACCTTGCTCGGTATACCCTAATCCGATATTGTTATTCAATCTTCTTTGATGGTTCAGAAATTCATCCATTCTCTTAGTGCTTTCTTCAGATCTTTTAATTACTTCATTATGTTGTTGTAACATCTTCACTTTATTTCTTAGTTTCTCATTTTATTCTTTCAATACACCAATATCATCTATTCTTTTTGCAAGTTCAGTATTCACTCGGTTAGCCTCATGATTCATGGCAACCACTTGATTGGTGATCTCAAAGTAGTGTTTAGTAAGTCTAGATATCTCAGTTTCTTTCTCTTGTAAGTTTTCATTAATTTGTCTTCTGTCATCAACAACCATGTTTCTATCTTTTTCATCTTTCTTTTCATCATTCAAGACTTCAACCATTCTAACCATTTGTGTATCTTGTCCAATCTGCAGTGCTTTCACTTGTTTAGTAAGTTGTTGATTGCTCTCAGATAGCTTTGATATGATTCCTTCATATGCATCAGATATGCTACTAGATTCAGATCCAAATGTATCAAATGGGTCATGAATATCTTCTTCATGATAATAAATCTCATGACATCAAAGTGCCATGTCCTTTCTCTTAATCAACATCTCCCTGAGTTTCTCTTTAGCTTCCTTATACTTTTTGACATAGATCTGCAGTTGTAACTTTTGATTCTCAATAGTTTTGTCAAGTGTATACCTCTCCATTGTAAGATCTTTTCTCTTTTAGCTATTAAACCTTCAAAATAAGATAACAATCTCTAATACCAATTTTTGGCCCAATGTTAAGGTAATGGAAAGGATGTGTACTGAGAGGGGATGGGTGAATCAGTACCCTTAAAAAAATTTAGACAAATCTTTGCATTCACTGTACTATATAAACTAAATGAGTAGATTGCTCAATCCAAACATATAGTATCAATGTTGAAAGATAAATGCATGTAAAATAAACATAACACATACACACAATTAAGTACTCTTGACACTAGTATTTTGGTATCGCAAAAAACCCCTATTAGAAGGTAAAAATTGTGGTGGGGATGAGACCCACAAAACTTCACTACTGCAGTAATAAAGGTAGTATGTTAAAGCTTTACAAAATGATCACTTCTGATGATCTTACCCTGTTACAAGTAACAAAAAGATCGACTAGATCTACCTCGTGGGAGGATTTAGCAACACAATCTATGTGTGCACTCGGTTAAGAGATTTACAATAAGACTGTTAAGTCTACTCTTTTAAGAGATTTAAGTATCTATTAAAATTATTAGAGAGTAATAGAAAGTTGATCTGAAACATATACAATCTCAAAATTGTTGATACAGATCCATTAAGTTCATACAAAACATATCACCTCAATGTGAATGATAATACCTTATGCTTTGTTCTGCTCGGTATCCTTGCATTAGTTCTATAAACTGAATACTGCAATGTAGTCTTTGTCCTTGAATCCCTTGTCTGATCTCTGATGTCTGTAGTATGGAAGCTACTTGATCATTTCTTGATCAACATACTTAACAAAATTTGACATCTATACAATTATATATCAAAATGATATGACCTAATTAGGGTTCAACATTTACATCCTTACCCTAAGATCAACAGTTACAAAATTTACATTGATCAAATAAACATAGGAGACATAAACAATAAATGTTGTAAATCCATAATTAATATCCTCCTTGATCGTGTAAAACATTATCTAGGTTGGCTCAAAACTTAGATTATTGTGCCATAAAAAACTTTTATGTGGACTTTGTTCCACTCGGTAAATATTGTTCCTCGGTGCTCGGTGGATACTGTGTATCTCGGTTATACTGGCATTCAGTTATGCTTGTGTAGCTCAGTGTTTTCTATTTACTCAGGTATCATTGTACTCGGTTAACTGTGAGCGTTATCAGTGCTCTTAGTTAACAATGCACTTCAGTGATATATACCAACTGTCTTGTGTTGACTCTGTCACCGACTGTCTATTATGTTTGATTGATAACTAATGACAACTTCAACATGCAATTGGAGTAACACTTGATACTCTTTGATGTTATTATGTTATTGTAGATTTAATCAATATAAAGTACTTTTCCACATTACAAAGGATTGACATGTAAATTATACATAAGGTAAATGTAAAAGGAATATGTAAACGTGTTTAATATATTTATAATAAAATTGAAAACTACACTAGCTACAAAGAGTGTGTAATTGCAAGAGTGCATTCAAAAAATTATTGTGTTGGGCTCACATACTTTAGTTAAATATACAACATTACTTATTATTTAAATTTTATATTATTAATAATAATTAATATGAATTATATTATTTTAATATTGAATCAAATATTTTGTATTGTTTAGTGTAGTATATTTATTATTGGTGACTTATAGGCATAACTAGGTCGAGTCTATAGGGTTTATGGTATTTCTTAATCTTTGTTGATTTAGCTTTGCATGGAAGACAAACATAACTTTTTATAACTATATTATGTGGACTATGAATCTTATGTTGTGGGTTAGTAACCTTAGTTTATATATGGTTTCTTTAGTTAATCAGGAGGTGTTAGTTATGAAGTATATTCTCGTAGCTAGAAAATGGATTTGGTTTTTGATATTAACTAGCGAGATGCTCTGTTTAGTTTTTGCCTAATCTTGTCAGTGTGCTAACAATGGTATCTCTGCTCTGGCTGCTCTTTGGGTGTTGTTTCTAAGGGATAACACCCTCATTTTTTGTTGCTATTAATATAAAAAAACTAGGCCAAGTCTATGGGACCATATAAGAGGTAATCAAATCATTATACATGTCTATTTAATGATGACATAAATTTCATAACTCACATATCCATATTACATTTCTAAACTCATTTTAGTGTTCATTTCCATATTTTTTAAGCCTATTTTGTACCTATTCCCATCCATCCTAGTCATCTACAAGGACACAAGTAATCCAAAACTTAGGAGCATGTCATATAAAAATCACTAAAATTTCCCTCTTTAATAAGAATTCATCTATTATCATTGTGTTAATTGGAAAGATTAGGTACTGAGAGGGGGTGAATCAATATTAACAAACTTCTAGTACTTTTTCACTTCAAACAATTAACCATCAATCGCTAATAACTTTAATTGATAGTGTCCATAGTATAACCGATATGTTGTAACTTAAAATCATAAAGTAAATAACAGTAAACACATAATAAAATCCACAAACACATAACACGTGTATTTTGGCTATGTAGAAACCCTTGGTCAGAGGGAAAAACTGCGGTGGGGATGACATCCACAACTCTTCATTGCAGATAAAAAAAATTTATGGTTCACCTTCTGAGTGACACACCCAATTAGAAGTGATTGATACATTGTTAAGTGCATCTTTAGTCTTGTTAGAACTACTATATTAAGATATTTAATCTTGCCTATACGACATTCACCCTATTAAAAGATTTACAAAATTTTATACAATAACAAACTTAATAGTCTTGTTAGGGACTACCTAGTTAAGGGATTTTACAATACCTTGTAGAAACTATTAGAATACTTTAAAATATAGTAATGACCTGTAAACACTTTCTTCTAAATTTGTTCACATCCCTTCAGTTCACAATCTATATTCTTTGTTCTTCTCTTCTTTCAATTCGCTTCTCTAATCAAAATAGTCCTCATAAATTCTTCTCTTCAACTCTTCTCTCTCTATGTTCCTTATCCTTTTATCTTTAAATATCCTTCTCCTTTCCTTCATTCCTGACCTTTGATCTTAGGGTTAATCAAAAACTTTAATCTTGATCTTCCCATAAGTAATTTTTTTGTTCTTCCTCTTGTCGGCTACATCATGGTTTTCCTTATGACCTCTATATTCTGATAAATCTTCCTTCATTCTAATATTAATTCAGATAGGTAATTACTTCTTTGTTTGACATCAATGACAGAAAAACTTAACATAATGCCAATCTACTCAATGATTTCCAGCAATATTCCCCTTTGGCATTGATGGAAAAAACTGTCATATGTCACATGTCATGTACTATAATTTGTATACCTCTTATGTCTGTTTCTTCCCCTTTCTTCTACTTGATCTATTTTCTACTTCCCTTTTTTGCTTCTTTACTATATACTTCCCCTTTTTTGGCACTCAATGCCAAATGAGATTTGCAAGTGGCATAACATTATTCAGGTGCTTATAGTTTGTCCATGATAAGCTTGTACCCGTCTCTTATATTCTTCAAAATTGATTCCCATGAATCTTTTAATGCCTTCAAAATGATCATATGCCTACTTAATTCTAAATTAAGTGCTTCCAGACTGTCCATGACACTTAACTCTAGTGTCTACACTATTTTATCAGCTATTGTAACATTAGCTTGAATTATAGAAATCTACGACGCAATGATACCTTGCAATTCCAAAATCCGCATGTGTAGGCTTGCTCGCTCTACTGTTAACTCTTGACCTTTGGAAATGATCTCCCTCAATTTCACTAAATGATCTAAAAAAGATTTCTCTAGCTATATATTAACAATATGATCTAGTAGCTCTTGTTGATTACCTTTAACCTTATCCTCAATATCTCCAGTAAAATCTGCAAAATTACACAACTTGGTGTACATTATTGTAGCTTTGGTCAAAATTTCCTTTAATGTGTCTATTACCTTTGATAGCTCAACTTTCAAAACTACAATCTTCGTTAACAATTGTTTCACAATATTTTCTTTAAGTTTCTTCGTTGCATTACTGGTAATTCTATCCTCCAAATCCTTACCTGATTGATTGGTTTCATCTATGTAAGATTTCAACTCATAAACTAATGACTCTTCCTCATCTACATTTACATCTGGCATAAGATCTTCAAATAGATCTAGTGTATGTATCAAAATTTTCTTCTTTTTCTTATTTTCCTTCTCCTTATCCAACTTGGATTTCTTGTTCAAAAATCTTGCATACTCTTCTTTGTCTTTGTTCCTCTTGATTTTTCTCAGATCTTGTTTGAGTATCTCAAACTCAGGATCGTCATCATCATTTGTGTTTTTATCCTCTTCTTCCAATACTTGTTTAGACTTACCTTTAGTGTCTTTTTGATCCTTCTTCTCATCCTTATCTTTTTCTTTATTTTCTTCTCCTTCATATTTCTTTTCTCCATCCTTCTATTATCTTTTCTTCATTTGTATGCTATCCACTAGTGTCTTGTTGTTAATCTCCGGTATCTATTATTTCCTTTTTCTTCTCAGTTTCGGCCTTCTTCTTAGTGTCAATTGGTTCTTGTCCACTCAAGACTTCATTATTCTTTTTCATCTCTTTTAGGATCCCTTCTATACTCTGCAATAGTTGATCTGGTAAAATTGGTTGTTGTGTTTCGTGCATAATGACTTGTTCCTGACTTGCTTTCTCTTCTATAGTATTATCTGTACTAACTTTTTCTTCTTTTCCAATAGAAACTAGTGCTAAATCTTCCTACTACTCATTTGATTTCTCCAAATCATCAGTAATATCTTCAATAATAACTAAATCCTCTAGTGTATCGGTTGCATGAGGTGCATTGTTGATAAGCTCATTTACGGTAAATGTGATATCAATATTTGAAGTACCTTCCTCTAAATAGGCCTTATTCTACTCTTCATTGAGTGCTTTCTTCCATATTTCACTGATGTCCTGCTCTAGTATGAACTCATCATTGGAAAACACTAAGGTTTTCAATGTCTTTATCTTGAACTCTTTCTTGTACTTCTCCATGTATAATTCTATATTATTCACCAATAGCTTAGGTAGAAATTTCTTCAATATTTGTGTTTAGATTTCTTCAACTTTATGATGCGTTGAATCCCATACGATTATTATGCTCTCATTCGTTCTTTGGGAACCTTATCCTTTACATCTCCAGGATATTTGTTATACTTTAGAAAATGTTCGCTCTCTACAATAGCTTCAGTAACCTTTCTACAAATAGTCATTCCTTTTATCCGTTAACTAAACTTATTCACCGATAACTATATATCTTCATAATGATAAACCAATAATATCTACTACTAACTAATTTCAGTATGATTTCTACTACATCTTTTTCATGTTGATATGAAACTCAATCATAACCTTTCGTAAAGGGACAAATAGATTTAACAATTTATTTTAGGTCCCTAAGCAAAACTTATTGCTTAGTTTAATGAAGAATCCTCCACACTTGGGGTTGGAGGGTTATCCTTTTTCTCATTGGTTTCTTCCTTCTTGAACCAAATCTTCTTCATGTCACTCTTCACTTGATCTTGATTCATTATTGTTTTTCCTCTGATGTTTTCATTTATGTCTTGTCAGTGCCAATAGTTTTGCGCATTACCGTACTTATGACAAACAAAACATACCATTCGTGTTGATCTCCATGGTCCTGTATTTCTTCTTGTATCTTTCATTCTATAGTGTTCAACTTTATATCCATATTTACTACATGTGTAATAGTATCCTGCAAAGCTTCCTTATGAAGATGTGTTATTTTCTCTTGATCTATATTCTCTTTCCTGATGTCCAAACTTATAAAAATTTTAGCAATGTCCATGAAAATGTGTACCTCTTGAAGTGTTGACTGGTCTACTTCTGCAAACATTTTATGTATGACCAAACTTTCCATAGTTGTAACATGTAGGTTTCTTACCATGTGTACCGATAGGTTCCTTTGTCTCTTGTGATTGATTCTCAGTTACCGATTTCAATGATTCACCAATTTCAAATTTACTGCCATTGACATATCATAATCTAGCTTTGTCTTTCGTTCTTTACAGATTTTTCAATTGTTCATCTACCTTTTGCATGCTTAGATCAAACTTAGTGAGTCTTTTATTAACCTCTTTCTCAACTTTCAGATTGTTCTTCAAATCTTCAACTTCCTTTCTCATATTTTCATTCTCGATAAGTATATGTTTTTTTTCTTCACTTGTACTATGTAGAAATTGATTTAGTGTGTTGTTCTCTTATTGTAACCTCAAAATAATAGCATCGTTGTCTCTGATAGATTTCTCAAGATTTTATTTTCCAATTTCAAGGTCTTTGGGGGCATCTTCTGTTGTTCGCATCTTTTCCAATACTTTAGTCATCCTTATAGCTTGACTTTCAAGTTCTTTTTGGGATTTAGTTAGATCATCTTCCATGGCAGTGTTCTTTTCTATCAATTCTTCAACTGTTGCATCAGCTTCTTTAGTATTCGTACTATTCTCTGACAATTTTTCAATGTTATCTAGTATTATCTGCAACTTTTCCGACAGTTCCTTTCTTTTGGTGAAATAATGTCTCAACTTATTCTTTAGATCTTTAACTTGTTTTAAGGCTTCATCTAATGCTTCTTCCATTTGTTTCTCTCTCTTATATCTCTCCATAAGTTCTAAGATCTACTCACAAGTTGTTAAACTTCCCTCTAGAGAACTTGGCTCTTATACCAATTGTTAATTGGAAAGATCAAGTACTGAGAGGGGGTAAGGTGAATCAATATTAACAATTCTATTACTTTTTCACTTCAAACAATTAGCCATCAATCGATAATAAATTTAACCGATAGTGTCCACATTAAAACCAATATGTTGTAACTTAAAATCATAAAGTAAATAACAATAAATGCACAGTCAGATCCAAAAACACATAACATTCATATTTTGGTTATGCAGAAACCCTTAGTTAGAGGGAAACTGCGGTGGGGATGACACCCACAACTATTTACTGTAGATAAAAGTTTTGCCAATTAGGGCTACAATATGTCACCTTCCGAGTGACTCACCTAATTATAAGTGATTGATACATTGTTAAGTGTATCTTTAGTCTTGTTAGAACTACTCTGTTAAGATATTTAATCTTGCCTATACGACATTCACCCTATTAAAGGATTTAAAAAAAATTATACAATAACAAACTTAACACTCGATTAATCAAACTTAGGGTTAATCAAAACTTATCACTTCTCACCGGGTGACTCGCCCGATTAGAAGTGATAAGTTTGTTCTTCCCTTCAACTCTTCTCTCTCTCTATTCCTTAATCCTTTTATGTTTAAATCTCCTTCTTTTGTCCTTCATTCATGACCTTTGATCTTAGGGGTAATCAAAACTTTAATCACGATCTTCCAATAAGTCATTTTGTGTTCTTCCTCTTGTCAAGTGCATCGTGGTTTTCCTTAAGACGGATAGTAGTCGACTTTCGATAATTGACCTCTATATTCCGATAACTCGTCCTTCATTTTGATAGCAATCTGATAGGTAATTACTTCTTTGTTTGACATCAATGACAAGACTTAACATAATGCCAATCTGCTCAATGATTTCCAACACATTGGTGTAGATTCCCTAGTCACCTAAGCTTTTCAACATTAGTGACTTTTAGAAATTAAGAAAAAGTGTTCCTACGGATTTCTATCCTAACCCTTACTACATTTTTTGTTGGGGTTGTATGTCTAAAAAATTATGATGGAGTAATATACAAGACTCTTTTCCCTCTTGTGTTGTATCTTGTAATTACATTATTTTTCAATAAAATACCCTCATGAAATAAACTCTGAAGAAGAAAACAATTATTGTTAAATCCAAACAATGCATCTTTGATTACACACTTTTTAAGTTACTCCATACAAAACATATTAATTAAGACTGTATATGGACTAATATACAAGATTTTATACTTTTTAATTAATGGAAATGCTTCTATTCATAAAAAGAAAACAATGTAATTTATTAATATTTTAAGGGTTTTTTTAATGAAGAAATGATGGTTTAGAAAATTATTTTTATATTTTGATATTAAAAAAATATTGTTTTTCACAAGTAAGTGGATCAAAAAAATATTATCATCAAACAACTTACAACAAATCTTTTTTTTCTATGAGCTGTTAAAATAATGCTAGCACTCTTACATTGCATATTATTAACAAAGATTAAAAATATTGTATGCTAAAAAAATAAGTAAATAGTGTAAACAATATACAACTATTGCCAGCATTATAATCTTGCATCTTAAACTACTAATCTCCCAACACAAAATTCTAGTCTAGATCTCTAGGTATAGGTATAGTAATAACTAGCATACCTATATTTTTAAGAAATATAAATAGAAGAAACTAAGGGATATCTTAAAAAAATTAAATTAATCAAATTACTTTAGCTTATCTTTGAATGCTATATTTTTGAGAAATATAAATAGAAGAAACTAAGAGATATCTTAAAAATTTTAAATTAATCAAATAGTTTTGGCTTATATTTGATTGATGCTTATCTCTTGCTAGAACATGGATTGATAGGTCAACAAAAAGAATAGAATAGAATCTTTAATGCACCGCCTTTGTTCCTTCAAATTTAGGTTGATTTAAGTGAAATCAATTTTTTTTTAATATAATAGGAGGGGATTTACAGTATGCTGAGTCCTGTATTCTAATCTCTCTTAATACATATGATATACCCAACAATAAAATTGAAAATTGAATAAAGAACCAATACATTCATTATCAATCAAAACTGAAGAACATAGTTTGAAACCCTTTGTAGTAGGTAAAAAGCTTCAAAACTAAACAGAACAACTCATTATATCAATCATTATAAAAAGCTACATTCGAGTTCCGACATCAAAACCGGGGAACAAAGTACATATGAGATAGTAAGAAAGAGCTCCCAGAAAGAAGGGCATGCCATGCTGAAGACCACAGTCAGCATGGAGTTCGGTGAAGCATTTGCAGAAGAAGGTGACGACACAGGTGTCATCATGTTAACCTTGAAAGTGATCTTAATGCTGACAAAGCAACCACCCTTTCTGTCAATGTACCAATAGAGCTTCAAATATTTCAATGTTTTGGCTTATGCTTCTGACATTTGCATGTCGATAGTATCTGTGAGACAAAGGAAATTAGTCTATTTGGTTCGTACTAAAGTTTTCTCTGCAAAAACTGCAGTATGAACCAAAAGAAAAATTAAAACACCAAAAACATAAGTATGAATTCAAGTGTACCAGTATGGGCAACTTGATTGCTTCCAAGAGTTCCCGCAAGACCCAAATCCCTAATCTTCGGAGTGTTGCTATTGTCATTTTAATAATTTTCCTGAGGTAATGTCAAGATCTAGAAGCTCAATAGATAGCATAAGAGAGACATACATGATATGATCAATTGATTGATTCAATAATGATTAAATAATAATGGATGCCTAATTGATGTCCAATTGATAAATATAAAGAAGATGTGCCTGAATATATAGGCAATGCATGATAACTAGGAGTGATTCAAGAGATAACCTATCAACTAGACAATGTGTAATCACATGTCCACCAAAGGTGGATCATCCTTCATTGTACAATGAAGTATGTGCAAACATGTGCAATAATGAGAGGATGATAATGTGATAAGAGCACTAAAGGTGGATCTCACACTTAAAGTGGAAATCCTCCTACTCCATGTGCTAAAATGAAATGCAAAAGCCTGTGTCTCTTATGAAAACTACTATAAAATGCATTATCTTAAGTAAGATTAAGTAAAGTGTAATTAGGAATATTTAATTACTCCAACACCCTCCTTTAAGTGCAACTTAAGGGAATGCACTTAAGCTCACAACGCTATATGACAATGCATAATGGGTCCCAGCTACTAGGCCATGTTAGGTACCCATGTACAATATGCAAAAGAGATGCAATCTCTTATAAAGCAGAGAAAGAAGGAAAACCTCATGGGAAAAACCCTCCCCCAAAAAGAGAGATAAAAACAAACAAGATGCATGGATGGATGGAGTAATCAAGACCCCCCATTACGACATACATCATGCATTTACAATAAAGAATCCCCCCCCCATAGGAAGGAAACAAGGAGACATGATATCACCCCATAATGAATAATTTCTTGCAAGTATGGTGAGTGCTTGAAGGAAAACCATAGTACAATGCCTACAAACAATATTTCTCCCCTTAGGAAGAAGATACATCAAGTACAAATGCAAAAATTCTTCCCATTTTGGATAGGAAGAAGGAAGGGGAATCCAAATGAAGTAGGAAGATGCCTTTAGAAGCTTCCCATGTGTCACCATGTCCTTGGTTGATGAAGATGTCACTTACCAATCATGAACATACCCAATATAAGGTGACAAGCAAGGAATAATTGGTAACTGATCCATGTAAGAATTTGGATCAAGCTCCAAAGACAAAGATGTCTCCTCAAAATAGAAAGTAGGAACAAAGATAAAGAAGCCCCCCCTCAATGTAGAAGGTACACCCATTGTAGATTCTCCTGGATCAATGTAGAAACTGCGCCAAGAAAATTGGATGATGTTCTTGTTTGCATTTGATGAAGGTGATCTGAGTTTTGATCATGTACTGATTGTATTGTGGCGTTGTCATTACTGGAAACATGATCTATTGGAGGCATGAGATCAATTTTATTGATGGTGTTGAAGGATCTAATTGGAGAAATGACTAAGTCTTCAGTCAACCAGGAAGAAGACAGTATGCGAGATTTAGATGACCAAATTTGGAGTTATAGATCAAATTAAGGTGTGAGATCATGCATTTAATATCTATAGAGGCATATCTCGCTATATATGTGACCGCATCAGTTAGATTGAATAATTGAGCAAGTTATTGAGGATTTAAGTTACACTAACAGGAAAAATAGGAGTAAGGTAGAGTGAGTATGATTAGATCGGCTAATCAATCAATTTAATGTTTGTAAATGATTTTTTACAACTTGGATAATGTTGTGTTGACTTTATTGAGTTTACCAATGTTTCTTGGCGTGATCGGATTTGATTTTATGTCGATGGGTAATATTATCACTTAGGATTGCACCCGCAAGGGCTAAGTGTGGAACCTAGCGATCTTGTGAAACATGGGGCTAATTTCAGGTTGTGGGTGACCTATGATGAAAGTAGACCTCTAGGTTAAGGGTCAGCTTCCCTTGAATCACCTAGAAACTAACTGAACTTAGAAGGGAAAAGGGAAGAGAAAAGCATAACTTAAAAACTGAAAATGAAACTGGGGTGATTCACCAAAATGAAAGATGATCTACATATTGCAAACAAATTCACAATGTGAATTAAAGCATAACTTAGAACTTCACAACTTTACCCTACTTATAGTGTTTCCCTTAGGAGTAATAAGGTGTTGATTCTAGATAGGAAGGGAAATGAGTTCCACTACCTAAAATACTTCTAAATGCACACAAATTAGGACTCTAGGCAATAAAATGTTCTTCTAAACATTTAATGAGCAATACATCAAGTAAAGGATCAATGTTAATCACAATAAACTTGACACAAGACTCGTCAAATGACTCAGAAATCAATAGGAAAAGAAGGACAACTGCTATGCATTCAATCAAAAGGAACCAAGACACAATCTGCTTCCCAAGAGCTATAAACACACATATCTCAAAGTGAGATAGGATGTAAGAACTGACTCTATTGAAAAATGTGAGAGGTATAAATAGCTGAGAGGTAAGAAAGTGCATCTCCAAGAAATCATGAATCCCCATGGCCATCTCCGCCAAATTTGGTACTGAAGGAGGAAAGTATCTCTAAAACTAACAAAAACTTATAATTAGGTCTGTGTAATGTGATGTTCAAATATGAGTGCCAGGTACCTCCGCAAAAGGTGGTGACATGAGGAGACTTTGGAAATCATGCTTTTAAAAAGCCCTCCTCGTACCCAAAATCAAACCTAACTTCCCCTAATCATGCATTGGTAGGTAATATTTGAACAAGATGATTTATAATTATATCATTTGTCAAATATTTTACAATAATAAAGGTGTATGAATGATGCTCACTAAACATCCCATTCTTACTAAGCTCCCCCTTTACCTTTAATAATGAAACCTAATGAAAATATTGATAGGTATCACATCATCCAAGGCCCTACATGGAAACAATAATGCCTAGGTCTTAGGGGACATATGTTTATTTATTTTTTAATCCTACCCTTCCCCAAAATGACCTTACTAAAATATTCCCAACATTAGAGAAAAGGTCTCTATTTTCTTTTACCCCCTTTACCTAGGCAAGATTAAAAGGGGCTCTTAATCATATGTGAAAGGAAAAATTAATCTTTCTTAACATGCCTCATTTTACTACATATTAAAGTTATACCCTAATCAGACTTTAATATTCCCATGCCACTTTTTTTATCAAAAAGTTCAAGCTTAATGATGCCCTAACTGCAAATTCAACGGGGATGATGCCACTATTTTGGAGATGTTTCTATTCTGTACGAAGCTTCCGCTGAGGTGGATTTGGACTTGTTGGAGCTCAAAAATGGCAATATATAACAGTGAGGTAGGTGGATCATCATTCATTGCTTATTCATTTCATAGTTCTAGATTCGGTTGCATGATATTCCTGGTTGTATCACCCTATGCTTTTGAATCCCTACATTGTTTATCATGTTGTTGGAGCTTTATTGAAGTTGTTACATTTGGCTTTCTATATCTACATCTACTTTAATGTGGTTGTACAATGGATTGATTAGAGAATATTGAAGTTGTTAAACTTACTCCAAATGTTTTTTTTTTTCCCTAAATGCATTACTGTTATGAGCATCAATGCGGGTATACTGTCATTATTTTGTGTATAGGGTCATAGGCTTGTACTAGCGAACCACAATTTATATTTATTTTATCTATGATCCCACAGGCACTAACTCTTTATTTGGCCTGTGAGAGAAAATGGGCATGTTCTTCTGGTTATGTTGTTGTCCTTTTGAGATACATATGAAAATGCATCAATACCTTTGTTGTGCACAACATATGCTTATTATTGTTGTCTTTGGTAAATATGTTGCTATTTTTTTAGATTAGGAAGCACTTTTATTTGTCTCTTCTCTGGGGCACCATTTTTCTCTCTTTGAAGCTTTTTTTTTGCATTGGGGTCGTGGTTAGGGAAAAAGCCACTATTGTTGTATCTCTACCTCTTAATGTGTACTTACATCTCAATCAAAAGGTGGTCTGGACAGTGCCCTTTTACATCTTTTGTACATGCATTTTGTAGATCACTATTTGAAAGAGAAAGAGGCTTACTGGTATGCACTTGTGATCATACTTCCTTTGTTCATGGTGGAATGATGCACCTACATGACTGTGTTGGATGCTTGATCTTTATATAGGGTCACATTTCTTTGGATGGGTTATGTTGCTCCACCACCATGCACTTCTATGGCTCTGATGTGTTGATGGTACAACATACTTGATTAGGATGGGGAGCCTCTGTCATGTGTCTATCGATCTTCCACCTAGATATATACTATTATAAGTGTCTGTAATGTTTTCACCTTACTGCATAGTGAACCTTTTGGTAATGGATTGTAGCTCCTTCTGAATTATGCATACCTATTTTCCTTCTTTCTCTCCTAAATGTTCCATTGAGTATTTTTGCTCCATTGATTGCCCCTTTTCTAGATCAGTGCTTCTCCTTGGAGTTGTGAGGGAATCAAAAACTCTATGGAATTGAGCTTCTGATACCCCTCACAGGTTCAATGTGTGTTAGTATGAGGGCTTGGCACCTGATCATGAGTGTTATTGTCCTGTGAATTGGGTTTTTCCAAGGGGATCTTAGAGGGCCTCTTGGCTCTGCCCACATTTCTGAGCAACATCATTTATTGCACTTGGGGATACAACATCTTCATAAGTGTTTTTGATCAGACAATAGTTATCCTTCAAGTATGCCTTTATGGTGGCTTCCCTTGAAGGCTTCCTATTGTCTGAGTAAGGGCATTTATTGCAAATCAATACAATGTCACAGCTTCTTCTGTACCTTCACATGGAACAAACAAGTTAAGTGAAACCATGGTATTCTTCCATCTTTGCATCATTTGAGTTTACACCTATCTTGAGAATGGATCACTTTTGGTAGCTTATGACTATGTATGGACATGTATGAATGTAGATATAGATAGGTTATTTGATATCAGTTATTCCTTAGATCTTCAGGATCTAACCCATCTTCATCATGCAGGCGTTGGAGTAGGTTAGGAGTTGGAGTGGACTGGAGCTAGGGACAAAAAGCTCTTCTTTTCAATAGGAAATTACTTGTACCCCATTATCTGTTTATATTTACTTATGCATGGGTATATGTAGCCATAGGTTATTTAAGGTTTGGCTATGCCCAGGACCTGTGTGAGCTCATATGATCTTCTTTTCTTTCCTTTCTGCACATACATTCCATTCATGTTTATATTTTGTATCTAATCCAATATATGTATGTCATTTCATGTCATTGGATAACTGATTTTCATTTCTTTCCTTTTCATGTACTTTTAGCTTAGCTCAAGAAATGTACTCAAATCTAATCCAAGTCATTTAATAGTTTGCAAATTAGGGTACCTTAGCAAGCTCAATTAGTAAATAGGCTACCAACTACTACCAATTGAATGAACATGAAAATGGGTAACAGTACCAAGATATCTATAATTACCTGCATGCCTAAATCTTACCTCCTAGCCTATCCAAGAATGAATGTCAAGCCTTTATTCATCAAGCCACTAGATACGTCATCATCAGTGATACCCTTTATAAACAATCCTTTGACCAAACCCTCCTCAGATGCCTCGATTCACTAGTAGCTAAAACTGCTTTACATGAGGTCCACGACGGTATTTGCAGAGGATATTTAAATGGTTTAATCCTTGCTAAGAAGCTGGTCAGAGCTGAATATTATTGGCCCACCATGGAGAAAGATGCACACAAGTTTGCTGAAAAATGTTATAAGTGCCAGATACATGGTAACAAGATTCATGCTCCAGCACATGATCTACAACCAGTTATTTCTCAATGGCCCTTTCTCAATGGGCATTTGATCTCACAGGGAAGATTACCCCTATATCTTCTTATTTCCACAAGTATATCATTACCGCCACTAAATATCTCACCAAATGGGTGGAATCCATCCCTATGATGTATATTACCGACAAACAAATTTCCAAATTCATTCAGAATTATATGATTTTCCGCTATGGAGTTCCTTTGGCTATCATCACTGATCATGGTAGCCCATTTCTATATAGGGATATTACAAATATTTGTGAGAAGTTTAAGATTCTCCTTAGATTTTCTAGCATCTATTATCCACAAGGCAATGGCCAAGCTGAGGCATCTAATAAGACAAAAATCAAGATACTTCAGAAAAATGTTAATGAAACTTGTCGTGACTATCACCTACAGTTAAATCCAACTCTTTGGGCTTACAAAACCAACATACACACCCCCACTAGTGCTACTCCATACTCTCTTGTCTATGGCATTGAGTTCATCCTGCCACTTGAGGTTGAAATTCCATCATTGAGAGTATCAATGTAAGACATTATTGACAATGAATCATACAAAATCTCTCGACTGCATGATCTTGAGATGCTATATGAACATAGACAAGACACCTTAGTTCACTTGCAAGTATATCATAACCATCTCAAATGAATCTGCAACAAGAAAGTCATAAGTCGTCACTTTGAGATTGGTGATTTGGTTCTGAAAATGAACTATAAGACCAAGCCACATAGAGAGAAGGTGGGCAAATTTGAACCAAATTGGGAAGGACCCTTTATAGTTACTGTAGCCTATGGGTCTAGAGTATATCATCTTGCAACACTAGTGGGAGAACCATTAGCAGAAGCAGTGAAAAATATGCATCTCTGGAAATACTACACGTGATCCTAGGGAAATACCCAAAAAGAATTTTGAAAAATTTCTTGAAAAAAATACAAAAAAAATGAAAAAATAAAAAATCATTTAAAAAAAAAAAGTGAAAAAGAGAAAAAAAAATGGTTTCCTTCATGAAAACATGGTAAACAAGTGTTTTGGCACACAAAAATAGAAATAAAGAGAAAAATCCCATCCACAAGTGAAAACCTGGCAAACATGCACTTTGGGAAAGTACCGTGGTGAAAAACTAGTAAACACACACCACGTGTAGTAAGTTGTTTCTCTGAAGTGTATCGTGATTCTACCTAATGTTAAATTATTCTTTCCTGATCATATCATTCACTTTGAGTCAACCCTAGTGCCCCTTTATGGCCTATAATTGGTTGATATTCTTTGTCTTTTTCCTTGGCACACCTAGTTTGTACATATCTTTGGCCTATGTATATAGTTTGTGTTTTATCTGGGAGTAGATTCCTTGCACTAATTAAATTTGAATTTGAATTCAAATTGTGGTCAAGACCTTGAACATGGTTGATTCATGGGGTTCCTTGTTTATGAGATTGGAGATAACAACTTGTAAATATTATAATGTCCTGAAAAAATCAATAAAATTTGAATATGATCCTGAAAAAAGACCATAAAAATCACATATGATGCTGAAAAATCTCTAAAAATCATAAAAAGCCATGAAAAAATCCCTAAAAAGCATAAAAAAGACTTGAAAAAAAATTCTATAAAGTCCTGAAAAAATTTCATCACAAAAAAATTCAAATATCTAAAAAACCCTAAAAATAAAAATAAAAATAAAAATCTCTTCAAAATCTGGAATAAATTTGTACGTACTCATCTTTTTTTTGTGGAACGATCATCATGCATGCTAACATCAGTGGAAGACTCCTCACAATGGCTTTAATGAAATCATGTTTTATCAAACACAAGCTAGATCATGTGACTCAACACTCAATCTGGTTAGCTTTGTTCGATCTTTCGATCTCTAATATCAACCAATCAATCTATCCAACCTATTAGTCAAACATTTAATTAGTAAGTCAAACACCAAAATATCCAACAAACCATTAACTGCAAGTAACAAGAATATCAAAATGGTTGTTAGCTCACATGTTTCAGTGAGTGTTTTATCTTTTATTGATTTTATTTTGGTCATGTTCCTATGCTACTTGATGATATTATTAAATCTATAAGAGTGGCAGGGATGATTCATGATCGGGTTTCTATTTTGTCTTTTGTCTATTTGATGTTCTCATGAAATTCTGGGGCATGATTCCTATATACTTCAAGATGGATAAGATCATTTGTTGTCTGCATCATTTTTTTCATGCAAAAGGATTGATTTCTCGCTCTCGCTCTTTGTGACATGACGTGATACATCCGGTTTGCAATATCAAAATAAGCTCTTATGACATGAATGCACTTATGAAAGAAAAAATATTTCCCTCTTGCTAACATTTATTTGTCTAATGTCTACTTTCTGCTAACACTTCTTCAGTTAGTACTCACAATCACCTTAGACTAGTACTCTAGTACATCACAAAAAAAACATGTGCATCATGCATCCATTCATTTATAAACAAGAAATTCCAAAAATACATTTTCATTTTGCATTCATACGGTTCTGTGAAATTCCAAATATAATGTTGCATTCATACATGTATATACTGCATAGAAAGTAAATGCATTGCAATATATGAGAATAATCATATAAGAGGAAAGTAAAAACATGTGCATAAGAATCCATCATGTACACTGTAACACCCCAAAATTGGCATCTTGCAACTATAACCAATTTTGTTGCATTTGTCGTTCTTCTAAATCATCAAAGTCCTATTGTACTAGGCAATTTTGAGTTTTAACTGACTCTACTCGACCTGAGT
>MU227908.1:3193806-3207081 GCA_018584345.1 Thuja plicata
AGGCAACAGGTCGAATCATGCAGACAGTCAGGATGAATAACTCATATTCAGTCTTGGCTGTACCTGGTGAAGAAGGACTATGTTGAAGTGTGTGGTTGATTTAGAAGGCCAAAATTAACTCATACATACACAAGTAAAATCATCATAATGTAGATGCATATCATATATATCTTGAAAAGTATCAAAGTAAAAAAATCAAGGTGTTTGTATACACTAAGGACCACAGGCTCATACTTTATAGTATGTCTATCAAAAATGTCCCTCTACTAGGGAGAGTCCCCTATCATCCTTTTCTTTCTCAGTCCTCCTGATCTCTGGCATGTCTAGAGGATGAAGATCCTCCTGCATGTTGTCCTATCTGACCTGACCTAGGTGGCCTCCTCGGTCCCAATACTCCCCCATTTCTTTGTGTCCTCTAGGAGTGTGATATGCTAGAATAATCCTTGTATCTCGGTGCCCACTTCTCTTGTGGTACATCTCACTCATACGTGTCCCATCACTATCTCTTTTCCTCCCAAGCATCTTCTAGCATCTCTACAATCTTATGTGTGCTAACATCTGTAATACTACCAATGAACTGTTGTGACTCACCCTCTCCCCTCTGTTCTCTAGACAAAGTTGTGTCTCAAGAGGTAATCAATGCATCCCTCTCTACTTTCAAACTATCCAACCGTGCTATGAGTGTTGATCACTCTGTATCCCATGTTGCTTGATCTGTATCTCTCTCGAGAGTCAACTTGTCTATCTGCTATGTCAACTCTACAATGTGTTGTCATTGTTGCATGTCTTCCTCACCATTATCCTCAGGCATCTGCACATCTTCATACCCTAGTGGAGACTCCATGTCATCATCGACCTACATAGGAATAGCATCAGGATCACTGTCAGCGTCATCCCCATATTCACTACTAGACTATGTGTTGCTCTCCTCATCCTCATCATCCTCCTTAGCACTTTTTTCCTCCTCCTCTGTGCTCTCATCTCGTGGAACCCATAATCTTAGCACTAGTACATCTAAATCTGTCAGAGACACACGTCTATGCTACATAAACCATCTATCATAAGTTGTTGTCGTCCCTACGTTTGCGACATCAGCTCCCCACTACCTAGGTTGTAGCTTCTCAAACTCTTCATATGCTACTTGTGGCCTAAGTAATGCACCCCACGATTTGATCTCGCCTCTAGAGAATGCATATAGTGTCATCCCTGTCGGCACTCCATGTCTCTCCCCAAAATGCATGTGCACTCTCTATGGAAACTCCATCTCAATAACCACATGTCCTATAATGGTACACCCGATGAGATACCTCTCATGCCAGCAGTATGGAAAGTTCTCTATCATCATCCCATCTGGGGCAATCTCTATATGGTTTTCACGTGAAATCCCTCAAAGTATACATCTCATACCTAAAGTGCAAAGCATATCCTAGAGGCCCGTGTGCTAGTTCTCCTTAGTAGAAGTATATGTATGGCATATCCTGAATAACAAATCTTGCTACAATAGGTCAGAATACTGCTATATGCTCAGGCCCAAACCTGCAGCAATGTGATCCCACTACTAATAGAAATTCCTCCTCTGTATTCCACTTGATGCAAATGGTAGTATTTCATTGTGAGCATGCATGGACCCCACATGAATATAGTACCCTCCATGATCATCCTCTCTAGCACTCTCCCCGAGCCAATAGGGAACCTATGTCCCCATCTATATAGCACTATAAATCCTGCAATCACGAGCATATCACTACCACTAGTCTGTCATGTTGACCAATGATAGTCTCCCACCTAATCTCGTAATCTTAGATATCTAGATCATCATCATCACTATCAAATAGTCTATGGTGTGCTTGTCTCCCTATAGCAGGGTCATCCTCTACCAAATCTCTATGTATCAGTATCCTGAGGATGCGCCAGACATCCTCTAACATCAGTTTCGCATGCCCTGTTGATAGGTGGAACGACCTCGTCTTAGAGTGCCACTGCTCTGCCAATGTTGTGATCAATCCTCTATTTTCCCTAATCTCAGGTATATAAGTGATGTAGTACAATCCTAATGAGGCAAGGATATTCCTCTCATGGGATCTCAACCTATGGAAGAGATCTAGGGACGTAGGCCTACTCTCCCGTGTCTGCAATAATGCTAGCTCCTCCTGCAATTACCATGCAAGTTTGGTCAAATTAATGTATTTTATGTTACTTTTCGACCAGCTCTGACCATATTTTACCAAATTTGACCTATTTTTGACCTATTTAGGAATGTTTAGGAAGGTTTAGGACCCTCCGGAGCCTATTTTTAACTAATTTGCAGAAGGCTTAACTAATTGCACAACTTGGCCAACCAAGTGCACCTATGACCAAACTTGGCATGCCAAGTGTGGTTAGGACCACACTTGGGTGATTTTTCTATACACTTGGAATGTGTGAGTAGAAAACCCGCCCCTTTGACCACCTTTTGACCTCATATTGGGACCCTAAATGTCGATAAATGTGTGCAAAAAACATGAAATGACTAAGAGGATCTGATGTAATCACCTATGGTCCTCCATCCTTGAACCTTTGGTAGCTTTGGACTCATTCCCCGCGTTGATTCTCCACTTGCACTAGATCTATTCTCCTAGTTATAGAGCTTAAATTCTTCCAAAAGTGAGCATGAAAATGACCTCTCACCTCCTCTCCAAGCCTTTTTATAGTATCTTGGTTGCCTAGATGGGCGTGCGACCCTTTCCTTTTGTGTTGTTCGCGATGATTTTTGCACTTTGAGCCTCATAAATTTTGTGTTTAACATTCAATTTTTGATCTGTTCGTTACCGTGGATCCGTCTTGTCGTTGTCGATAAATTGACCTATCACTTGCATTTTTTGGTCAATTTCTTGAGGGGGAATCCATGTATCGAGTTGTCACTGGGGAATTTTTAATGTAATTTTCCTTTAATTTTATTTAACACAATGCTCACAATCACATTGTATCAAAGAGGGCCTTTTTATAGCCTCTTGGTTTCCTAGATGGACGTGTGACCCTTTCCTTTTGTGTTGTTCGCGATGATTTTTGCACTTTGAGCCTCATAACTTTTGCGTTTAACATTCAATTTTTGATCTGTTCGTTACCGTGGATCCATCTTGTCGTTGTCGATAAATATACCTATCACTTGCATTTTTTGGTCAATTTCTTGAGGGGGAATCCATGTATCGAGTTGTCACTGGGGAATTTTTAATGTAATTTTCCTTTAATTTTATTTAACATAATGCTCACAATCGCATTGTATCAAAGAGGGGCAAAATGTAGATGCTCAAAAATAGTTTGAGCCTGCTAGTCTACGCGTTTAACATTTTTAGCATTACAATTGATTTTTTTTTTTGCATTCTAATTATTCCTCTATGTTGTGTATATATTTTTCACTATATGAAAACATTGTATCTTTCATCATTAATTGAATATTGTGAATTGTCCAATTAATTGCTAAAAAATTTGTCCTCTTGGCCGAATTGATCGTTTCCTAATCAATCCAGATCAATCCTAAATCTTCCTAAACTAATATTATTTGATCTTAAACATTCCTAAAGCATATCAAATTATCCTAAAATAATTCAAATCATTCCTAGTCTCTTCCTAATCAGTCCAGGATCATTTTCAACCCATTCCAATCATTCTAGGGCATTGTCCAAGTTCATCAATGCCTCATCTCTTTTCATCATCCATTTGATAACATTTTCTAAGTTCATCAATGCTATTGTTATCAACCTATCATCATCAATTCAATAACATTGGCCAAGTTCATCAATTCTATTTTAGATCATTATAATTTATGGAGCATTGTCCAAGTTCATCGATGTCTTCTTGTCCTTATCAATCCTCTAGCATCATCCAAGTTCATTGATTCAATTTAACCATTTTCATACAACGTTATTTGAGTGCATTGTACAATTTAATCAATGCCTCAAAACTATCATAATCCTTATCAATATCATCAAAATCAATTCAATTGTGCATTAATGCCTTTGATTCGGCCAATGATTCACTAATTTTTCCTCTCAGGATGAATGACCTATGATTTATCCCAAGATTTTATGAATAAATTATATTTATTCATTCCTTTTCCTAAGTCTCCACGATCAATAAATTTCCAATTAATTATTTGGCTAATTTCCTAATTTATTGAATTTTGAATTTCATAAATGCTAATTACCTTTTGTGAGGAATATTGAATTTTTAGTTAATTTAAATCCTCATAAATCTACCTCACTTATCCTCTTCCTATTTTCTAGCCTCCATCTCCTATTAATTAGCTTCACCTCTTACACTTTCCCTTCACATTTCTTACATCTTTCCATCCACTTATTTAGCTTCCATTATGTCATAATTTGTGATAATTATATGGCATGTTTCACTCTCCATTTTTACCAACTGTCACAATCAATGCCAATTGCCAATTTGCACACCCTATTGCTAATTTTGTAATTTGAGCTCTCATCTCCTATAAATTGAGCTCATTTTTTCTTCTTTAAAAAAAAACCACTATCTCTTAGTATTCTTGCTATCAATTTTTTCTTTCAAATCTTTGTGCAATTGTGTCATTGGAAAACAACAACATCAAATCAAATCAATGGAGAAGAAATGAGAACATTGGAGCTTTAATTAAAGGGGATTTTTGTTTATTTTCATATATTTTTAACTCTCATTTCAATGGCTCTAATGGTAGATTAGATAGGTTTGCATATTGTTTAGGGTTTTGTGGTTACTCTTGATACGCTTACTATGCATTTTTTTGGTCTTACAAATAGTACCAATGATAGGTACTCCTCTTGAATCTATGGCTTGAAATCTCCCATGAAGGGTGTGAACCTTCAACCCCATAGACTCCATGATTTTGACAGGCATTACTGTATTCGATGCCCTGAGTCTATCATGCAATTCTTTAGCATTTTCTCATTAATTATCACTGTTAAAAAGAAAGGGTCCACACTGCCCAGACAAACATTCATAGAATGATCTAAATACATTTGAGTAATTTGAGAAACTAATCCCTCAGGGTCTTTTTCTTTATTTTCCTTTGTACTTTCCACATCCTTTTCTATCTTACCCTCCTCTAATGGCTCAATTTTAACTTAGGAAGCACCCTTAAACCGAGGCTAGATTTTTTTCTTTATGTTCTTCTATCCTCGTGATTTCAAGAAAAGGTACTTTAACTATAATTTGGGAAAGTAACTACAACATATCTATAGGAATATACTCAAGGACATAAATCTCCTTACCTGGAGTGTCTTCAACTTGAATTTTTTGGCTGCATTGAATCTTATTTTCTACTTATTGTCATATTGAAAAGGAGTAGTAGACTTTTTCAGTATCCTTTATTTAAATTGTAGATGTAGCAGATGAGTCATTAAGTTTAGGGGCCTCACTCTTCTTAGCCCAAACCTTGGTTTTGACTTCTTTAATCTTGACTTCATCTTTATCCTTCTTTAATAGCTCTTTTTTTTTACCCTTTTGTTCTTTAATGAACATACTAGTAGGCTTACCATCATCACCTCCAAAAACTATTTTTCATATGGTAATTACCCCTTACTTGGGAAACCATGTCGGTTGTAATTTGTGCTATCTCTTCATCAGAAGGTCTTCTCAGTGAAAGTGGGAAGAACCATGTGCAACATTGTAGTGCTTATTGTTAGTTTATTTATCAGTTTGAGAAGAATGTTGGTGTTCATATTCCTTTTTTTCTTCTCCTTGACTCCATAACATCTTGATCCTCAAATTATTCACCAGAATCAAGTTCATCCCATAAATATGATCATGTCATGAGGTAGTCTACCTCATCATAATTTGTACCACTCCCTTGTTCATGCTCCTCATTAACAAACATACTTTGTGCAACAACACAATAATCAGGACTTTCAGGTGAATTGCATGTCATACACGAGGGAGCATATTCACTCACATTTATGGTATTCTTTTGCAAAGGATTAGGGGTTACTAAATCTGATTTCCCCTTTTGTGATGGTTGCACAGGCTTCCCATCCTTCCACTGAGTATTGTAAGGATAATTTTGCAATCTGGGTTCCTTACTAAAATTATTATAAGAAGGCCTGTCACCACTAGTAGCTCTGTCATTTTTATTTCCACTAATTTTCAGGTCCTTCAGTACACTTAGAACCTTATCCAACTTATCATCCTCCTTGAACATTACATTAGAGGATTTATCACTATCTTTCTTTATAGATCTAGAAAATTTAGGATCATCTCTTCTCCCCAATTTCCTAGATACCCTTCTATTTCTTTCTATATTCACAACTAACTTAAATGCTTCTCTAATGGTCATAGGCTCTTTATCTCTAAGAAAGTAAGCCATTTTTTTATCATAAATTTAAGTTAGTAGTGAGATATACCTTCTAATGCGACTGCTTCCATTTCTACCTTCTATAATTCTTTTGCAAGAATTTCAATCTCTTTTCTCTCTCTTTACAACTTGATGTCCAACTGAGACATACATCCATTTAAATGACCCTTATTACCAGACTCATTTATAACTATACCAGAAACCCTTTGCTTTCCTTTTCCTTGTCACCCTCATTATTTTGAGGTGTTGATTTACTTTCAGGGACACAAATGTTCTTAGGATTTCCTGTACAGTAAATTTGGCAAACAACTAGACCCTCAATATATTTCTTGGGTTCTTCATAATTTATGGCTTTGAGGTCATCCAATCACTTTTGAAATCTAGTTGTTTCGATAAAGGAATCTCTAAATTCTTTCTCTCTTTGTCTATTTTTCCTATTTCTCAAGGCAATCTACTCATGAATTTTCCTCTTCAAGGATTCAAGATCCTTAAAAACTTGATCTGAATCAGGAAAAGTACTTTATGACTCTAAGGAGGCAGTTGGGTTCATGATTTATTCTTCATTTTGATCCAAGAAATGCTTAAAAGGAGAAAATGTTAGTAATAACTGAGAGGGGGGGGGGTAAATCAATGGCCTCAAATTTTAATCCTTAAATCAACCCTTCAAACTTAGTACCAAAAATGTATACCTCTAGTTATCTTCAGTCCTATAAGATGAATGCCTTGAAATACTTATATCAAATTACTACTTATCAAAATGCTTTGTAAACCTTCTTCTGTATGTTTACCGATAAGCAAGCTTACTATTTACCGAAACACAGTAAATAACTAGTGTATGTCGATCAATCCAGATTTATTTAAGTGAAATGAAAAAAAATAAAGTAATGACTCATAGACACATAACACATGGATTTTTAACATGGAAACCCTATTAAGGGAAAAACCACTGGGACCAGTACCCCAAATTTTCACTCTTCTGAAGTGAGCTCGGTTAAGAGCCAACCCTATTAAAGGTTACAAACACACTGTTAGGTGTGACCTTGTTAGAAGATTTAAATAGATAGTTTGTCACTTAGTATCTGGCATCTAATGCTACTATCCTTGATCAAACACTCACTTGGCCTATCAATAGGTATCGGGCATATCCAATGCTACTTTGTATGATTAAACTTTTTGATACTCCTTAGGATGTATCTCAATTACAAAAGACTTTTAAGTCATGTTCAGTTAAGAGACTTCATGCTTCAATGGTTAAACTCAAATAGTAAATTGATATGTTCACATATACAACTTGAATTTTAGATTTTTAGATCTATTGTAAGTGCATTACCTTTCTGATCAATATTATCAATTCAATACCTTTGCTCCACATCATTCTGCTCTATGATGTTGTATCACTATTCATCAATGTCCGCAGAATTTAGCTCTTTCCTTAGTTTGATTGATCAGGTTTGAATGAAGACTTTCTTCTCCTTTAGAATCTCTTCAGCATCTATTCTCTTGTCACTCCCCTTCACCACCTTTGTAATGAATTAGGTTGTCTCTTTATAGACATGATTTCACCGTTTCTTGGCTTTCTTGATCTTGGTGTGATCCACAATTCTCGCCAATTAGATTTAAAGAAAAACTCCAATTTTATCTTGTAGAGATCTTGCCAACTGGACAAATCATCTTTAAATCCTTTTCTTATCTCCGGCTTTATCTTGTCAATTAAAACAATGATAAGTATCAGTTAAGTCTATTTTTAGCTCATGATAGCTAAGAATTTTGTCATTTTTGAACTCTCTATTCTGTCGGTCAATACTTCAGTTAGTCATCGATGATAACTGACTATTCTATTAGTGTAACTTTAGTTGTCTTCAGGATCTTTGTCCATCGGGAACACTATAATTCTATCCATTGGGTTACTCTGTGCTTTTCTCGTCGAGCAACACTGTGACTTTTGCTCATCGATAATGTTGTGCATTTTCTTGTCGGGCAACACTATGACTTTTGCTCATCGGTAATGTTGTGCATTTGCTTGTCAGGTAACACTGTGAATTTTCTCTTTTACTCTGACTGTCAGTGTGCACTCTGCCTGTGTACATAGTCACTTTGTGAATACTTGACTTATATGTATTACTGATATCATAGCCTTTGATTTATTGGTTCTTTTAAGTCTTTAGCAATATGTCAATGACCATGTAGATTATATCAAGTTGACATCAATGACAATACAATACATTAACTAATTTAATGTCTTACATTAACTTTCTTATGTCTCTGTGATCATCAACTTAACATCTTCAAACGTTCAATCAGTTATAGTTCATCAATCTCTCCCTTTGGCATTGATGGAAACACACTATATTATTACTAATACAATATGAAATATAACAGTTGAAGTTCATCAAACTACCAATCTTATGTACTATAACCGATACAAATATATGGTCCTTGGTGAGCTTATATAGCTTAGATTTGATTCTTGCATCTTTCTTTTTGTCTTTAATCCCTTCACTAGATAGATGTAGAATCTTTCTTTCTCCTGAAGTGATGTATTTTCTTCCCGTGTCAAACTCTCTCCCTTTCGTTGTTCTCTTTTTCTTTTGATGTCTCTTGTCATTAATTCTTTCCCTTTGTATGTACTCTCCTTTTCAGGTTATATCTCTCCCTTTGGATAATGTGATGGATATAATCTCTCCTTGAGGGATATAATCTCTCCCTGAGGTGATAATAGATAAAATATCTTCCTTTGACAACAATGCCAAACAAATATTTGATAGTAATGCCAAACAGTCCTTTCTATCCATAATATACTCCTTGAATTTCCCAATCCATCAGTAATACAATAACTCTGGTGCTTGGAGTAGATAAATACCTTGCGGTGTATATATTTATCTTTGAATTTCATTTCTCTTTGCTTGCATCAACATGACTAATATTCTGATAATATGTAGGCCGATGCATCCTTCTAGTCATTTTACTAACTAGTAGACAAGGGTCTGATCCCTAGTATTTTTCTCAAGTACTCGAATGCATCCTTGGGTAGTGGCTTGGTGAAGATATTGGCTAATTGTTCCTTTGATTGCACATACTCAAGTATCACCTCCTTTTCTTGAACTTGTTCTCTCAAATAATGACACTTGATGGAAATATACTTTGTTTTAGCATGCATGACTGGATTCTTGGAAATGTTTATTTCAATTGTATTATCACAATAGATAATTACTGGCTCAAGAATTTTCATATGCATACCTCCCAATAACTGTTTGATCCATGAAATCTCTGAGCAGTTTGCAATAGCAGCAACATACTCTTCTTCTATAGTAGACTGAGAGATGCATCCTTGCTTCTTGCTGATCCATGTGAAAATTTTGTCACCCATAAAGAATGCTCCTCCAGTTGTGCTCTTTCAATCATCAATATTTCCATCCCAATCAGCGTCGGTAAAGATCTTAAGTTCAAATTTTCCTTCTCTTCTATACCATAATCCATATTCCTCAGTATTCTTCAGATATCTTAGGATTCTTTTCACAACAGTCATATGTGATTCCCTAGGATTAGAAGAAAATATTACAACTATTCCTACTGCATGTGCAATATCTGGTCTAGTATGTACAACATACATGAGTTTTCCAATCATTGATCTGTACAAAGTTTGATTTACCTCTGATGACTTGTCCTCCTTTGTCATCTTACATCTAGTTTCCATTGGTGTTCCAACTGGTTTGGAATCTTCCATCTTGAATATTTTCATCACTTCCTTGATGTATTTGGATCGTGTAATGAAAATACCTTCATCTTGTTGCATGATCTGTAGACCAAGAAAGAACTTGATCTCTCCAAACATAGATATCTCAAACTCTTTGCTCATTTCATTTGCAAATGATTTGTATAGAATATCATTGCCTCCAAATATGATCTCATCAAAAAATTTCTCAGGAATAAAAATGTTATCATTAGTATCTTCCTTCAAATAAAGATTATTGTTTTCACTAGTTCTTACAAATCCAATACTTATGAGATAGGAATGAAGTCTTTCATACTAGGCTCGGGGTGCTTGTTTCAATCCATACAAGACTTTGTGTAGTCTACATACCATGTTCATCTTGTCTAGATCAACAAACCCTTATGGTTTCTCAATGTATACCTCTTCCTCAAGTATTCCATTTAGGAATGCAGACTTGACATCCATTTGGTATACCTTAAATCCTTTACATGCAGCATAAGAAAGTAATATTCTCACTCCTTCTAGCCTAGAAATGGGTGTAAAGGTTTCTCCATAGTCAATCTCTTCTTCTTGTGCATACCCCTTGCATACTAGTCTTGTTTTGTTTCTAATGACTTCTCCATTCTCATTCAGCTTATTCCTAAATATCCATTTTGTACCAATGACATTCTTGTCATCTGGTCTCGGTACAAGTTTCCATGTCATTTTTTTATCAATCTGCTCAATTTCCCCATTCATAGAACTAATCCATTCATCATTATCAAGTAGAGCATTGACAGATTTTGGCTCAAAATCACAAATTAGAAATCTTGTGTTTTGAGACTTATTTCTAATTCTCATACTAGCTTTCTTATCTCCAATGATCTAGTTCTGTGGATGGTTCCTTCTGACATATCTGGAAAGTACAAGTTCAATTCTTTGTCTATCATCTTGATCATCATTGTGTCCTTCATTCTGATCTCCATTGCTTGGTACATCATCTTGAGCAATATCCTGATTGTCGGTATTTGCAGCCTGATGCTCGGGTGCAATAATCTATTGCTCAGGAGCTATACATTGTTGCTCGAGTAGAGTGTCAGGTTCTTCATTGTAAACAAACCTGTTGTATTCCTCTGGTTCTTTTTTGCTTTCCTTTTCATTCTTCTGTGCAAATTCATCTATCTTTACATTTGCACTTTCAACAATTTTGTTAGAGGCTTTATTGAGACATTTATAAGCCTTTCTCTTGGTGGAATACCCTAGAAAGATTCCTTCATCACTTTAGGAGTCAATTTTTCCATTTTTATCATCTTTTAAGATATAACATTGACTGCCATAAATTTTGAAGTAACTTACATTGGGTGTGTAACTATACAATAGCTCATAAGGTGTCTTCTTGGTGTCTTTATTAAATTTTACTCTATTCAATGTGTAAACAGCAGTACTGGCAGCTTCCCTCCAGAAGATTTGGGTGATGCCTTTCTCTATCATCAATGTCCTTGCACAATCAACAATGGATTTGTTCCTTCTTTTAGCAATTCCATTTTTTTGTGGTGTTCTTGGTGCAGAAACCTATCTTTTGATTCCATTCTCATTACAAAAGTTAGTGAATTCATCTAAAATAAATTCTCCTCCTCTATCTGATCTTAAGCATTTTAATTCTTTACCACTTTGTTTTTCTACCATTGCTTTGTACCATTTAAACATCTTGAATGCTTTAGATTTATCTTTTAGAAACATTATTGTCATCATTCTAGAGTAACCATCAACAAAGAGAATAAAGTATCTATCACCATAGTAGCTCTTTGTCCTCATAGGTCCACATAGATCAGTATGGAATAATTCTATAATGGCATCAGATGTATGGGTTTTTCTTTTGAAACTAGACTTTGACATCTTACCTTTTTGACAATTTTTACATGACATTGTCTGGCTTTATCATCGTCGGGAAGCCTCTTACATTTCTCTTTCTGATTATCTTTATCATGTTGCCAAAGTTTACATGACACAATATTTTATGCCACAACCATATGTCTTCATTTCTAGCCATTTAGCAAGTGGTGTCAGTATCATTCAGATAGAATAAGTTACCTTTTGTCTGCTCACTGATACCAATTAGACTTCTTGATTTATTGAAGATCTTTTCCTTCTTATTCTCAAATTCTACTCTATGACCTAAACTATTCAACTGAGAAACACTCAATAGATTATAATTCAATCCTTTCACCCAATAAGCATTTTCACATTTTATCAAGTTATTCAACATTATAGTTCCTTTTCCTTCAACTGCACAAGGTGTGTCATTACCCATTCTTACTGAACCACCATTATAGTATTCAAAAGTCTCAAAATTTTATTTTTCACCGATCATATGGTGAGTGCAGCCACTATCTATGATCCAAACATCATTTTTGCTAACTTTAGATATGAGTGCAGTTTCTACATACCTTTCTTCATCATCAGCTGAATCATCTTTTACTATGACAAACATCATCTCGATGTCTTCATCAGATTCGGTGTTAGTATCTTCATCTTTGCATTTATCTAGGTAACTTGCCTTCTTTCCTTTGTCCTTGTAGTCTCGGTTATCTCTTCTTTCTAATTTTCAGTTGCTTCTGTAATCACCTCTGTCAAACTTCTTTTCAAATGACCTGTCATTACTTCTATCATCTTTTCTTCTGTTAGGAAATCTTGTAGCAAAGTGTCCAATCTCTTTACAATTAAAACAAACAAGTGGTAATTTACCTTTATATTCACCTTTACCTCTCTGCATTCTTCTAGCCATAAGTGCTTCAATTTCATCAAGATCTTCTTCTTCACTTTCACTATCACTATCTTTTCTCATAGTGTGTTTATGACTTGATTTAATCTCAAGAAGATTTGAATGCAGACTCTATGTTTAGTAAGAGAGTTGAGGGGAAAGAGACCCGCAGAAACATTAATACCAGCTCAAGAAGAATAGTTCTAACATCCGATGAGGAAGAGGAAACCCATGATAATAGGAAGAAGAAGAAAAAAGAAGACAAACAGAATGAAAAAGATGAACCAGAGATCAAAAAGAGGGAGCTGAAAACTGACATTCATAAGGAGGATGTATGCATGGACCAGAACAAAGATGGGGATTCCGGACTCATGGAAAACCCTTTAAATATGGAAGAAAGAGGACATGAAAAGAAAATTAACAAAGGTATTATTGATGATTTTTCTGGTCTCATTAAAATAATGTATAATGATCAGATAACTCTCAAAAAGCAAG
>MU227908.1:3207598-3217769 GCA_018584345.1 Thuja plicata
GAAATGTAACTGTTTTCTTTTCTCTGCTTTTCCTGTTTGTTCCCTTTTTGCTGTCCCTGTTGTTTCCTGCTTTTACTTTGGGACTTTTTTTTCTGTTCGTTTTGTTGTGCTGCTGTCCCTTTCTGTTTTGTTGCTTTGGCAAAGATGTTTATGCTTTTCAAACTGTGTATCTTTTAAATTAGGTTGCAGGTCCTTGTAAAACCTGCTGAACTCTCTGGTTTTTTTGTAAAGGTTTCGGGTCCTTGTAAAACCTGTTTTTATTAATCAGGACAATATTATCAAATTTATTTATCTCAAATGAAATCAGTCTTCCAATTAAACTATCTAGAGTAACATTTCTATTTGCTACTGCTCTCATTTCTTGAATGGCAGATACTCTAATAGCATAAGTAGGCAACAAGGTTCTTAGGATTTTACTTACCAGTGTATCTTCATCTAGTACACCTCCAACTCCTCGGATAGCATTGACTACCTCTTTGATTCTTGTTCTCTATTATGTGATGTTTTCACCTTCTTTCATTTTGAGATCATCAAACTTTCCTCAAAGGCTTTCTGCCTTGGCTCTCAGAACATTTTTATCACCACCATGTACAAGTTTCAATTTATCCCACATCTGCTTTGCAGTTATGCATGCTTTGACATCTTCAAATTCAGCATTAGAGAGTGAGGAAGAAATATATATCATCGTGCAGTTGTGCTCATGCTTCTCTCTCATTTCTTCAAGTGTGGGTGCTCATGTGAGAAACACATATTCAGTATCTAAGTATTGAGTAACATCATTTCCAATACCTGATAAGTGGAGTCTTATTATGCTTTTCCATGAAGCAAAGTTGTCTTTGTTCAACTTGAGCACATCTCGTCTGTTCATCTTGTGATCTTTATCTTGATTTGTTAAACTCCCTTTCTAAGCACACAAGCTCTGATACCAATTGTTAGTAATAACTAAGAGGGGGGGTGAATCAGTGGCCTAAAATTTTAATCCTTAAATCAACCCTTCAAACTTAGTACCATAAATTTATACCTCTAGTTATCTTCAGTCCTATAAGCTAAATGCCTTGAAATACTTATATCAAATTACTACTTGTCGGAATGCTTTGTAAACCTTCTTCTGTATGTTTACCAATAAGCAGTCTTACTATTTACCAAAACACAGTAAATAACTAGTGTATACCGATCAATCCAGATTTAATTAAGTGAAATGAAAAATGAAAAATTAATGACTCATAGACACATAACACATAGATTTTTAATGTGGAAACCATGTTAAGGGAAAAACCACTGGGACCGATACCCTAAAATTTCACTCTTCTGAAGTGAGCTCGGTTAAGAGCCAACCCTATTAAAGGTTACAAACACATTGTTAGGTGTGACCTTGTTAGAGGATTTAAATAGATAGTTTGTCACTTAGTATCTGGCATCTAATGCTACCATCTTTGATCAAAAACTCACTTGGTCTGTCAATAGGTATTAGGCATATCCAATGCTACTCTGTATGATCAAACTTTTTGATACTCCTTAAGATGTATCTTAATTACAAAAGACTTTTAAGTCCTGCTTGGTTAAGAGACTTGATGCTTCAATGGTTAAACTGAAACAATAAATTGATCTATTCACATATATAACTTGAATTGTAGATTTTTAGATCTATTGTAAGTGCATTACCTTTCTGATCAATATTATCGATTCAATACCTTTGCTCCACATTGTTCTTCTCTGTGATGTTGTATCACTGTTCATCGGTGTCCGCAAAATTTAGCTCTTTCCTCAGCTTGATTGATTAGGTCTAAATGAAGGCTTTCTTCTCCTTTAGAAACTCTTCAACATCTATTCTCTTGTCACTCCCCTTCACCACCTTCATAATGAATTAGGTTGTCTCTTTATAGACATGATTTCACCATTTCTTGGTTTTCTTGATCTTGGCATGATCCATAATTCTTGCAATTAGATTTAAAGAAAAACTCCAGTTTTATCTCGTAGAGATCTTCTTGCCAATTGGACAAAGCAGCTTTAAATCCTTTTCTTATCTTCGGCTTTATCTTGTCGATTAAAACAATGATAAGTATCAGTTAAGTCTATTTTTAGCTCATGATAGCTAAGAATTTTGTCATTTTTGAACTCTCTGTTATGTCGGTCAATACTTCAGTTAGTCATCGATGATAACCGACTATTCCGTCGGTGTGACTTCAGTTGTCTTCGGGATCTTCGTTCATCGGGAAACACTGTAATTTTGTCCGTCGGGTTACTCTATGCTTTGCTCGTCGGGCAACACTGTGACTTTTTCTTGTCGGTAATGTTGTGCATTTTCTCGTCGGGTAACACTGTTACTTTTCTCTTTTACTCTGACCGTTAGTGTGCACTCTGTCAATGTATACAGTCACTTTGTGAATACTTGACTTATATGCATTACTGATAGCATAGCCTTTGATTTATCAATTCTTTGAAGTCTTTAGCAATATGTCCATGACCATAGAGACTATATCAAGTTGACATCAATGAAAATACAATACACTAAATGATTTAATGTCTTTCATTAACTTTCTTATGTCTCTGTGATCATCAACTTAACATGTCCAAATATTCAATCAGTTATAGTTCATCAGAAAAGATATGGATAGGATATGGATCATTAGATCTTCTCTCTAAGACATCTCTACTTGTGCTTCTTGATCTTCTATTATGACTATTATAAATAGTATGAGTTAATTCATTTGTATATTGTGGTTCTTCCTCCTGATTAGTAGGAGAAGAAAAGAAGCACTCATACACTCCAAGACCCAGAGGCTCTGAATCATTATGGAAAGTTTCACTGTTTTCAGGAAAAGTATGAAAAAACTTTCCCATAGTTGCACTTCTACTTTTGGGTTTCCATGCTAGGGGAGCACTACTTGTTCCTTTATTTTTCCATGGGCATCCACTCCTTGAAGTACTTGGAATCTTTCCCTCTAATTTTTCCTCAGGATGTTGCTTCGCCCAGGATCTTGTGATTTTCTTATTCATCTTTTATCTTTGAAAATACATAAAATTTTACTCAACACTGATGCAGAGATTAGAGTCGCCAAAAAATATAAATTGGGAAATATTTTATGAAACATTGTAAGAAAACTCTTATAATATCACTTCCTACAAGAAAAACCTAACTGGTCGCAAGATATAAACCATGGATGAGAAATATTTTATCTCAGACATAAAACAATATCCTTCTACCCAAACAATGAAAATTCAATATCAACTTTGTGCAATATGATGGATAGACTAAATAGACTAAAATTAACAAGGCAAGGAGAAAGCTCAACTAACAACCTTATCAGTGCAACAAGTTATAATATCTTCCTCATCCAAGTTGTCATTTTATGTTTCAAGTGTGGTTGCCATTACACCAAAAAATTGACCTATCAGTGCCCGAAACAACCACTAGACTTATAGAAGACCCAGGAGGCTATTAAACCATGTCACGAATCTTGTGATGAACACTGACACACTTCCAACAATACCCTCCTAGCGTCACTCATCATGGCCTGCGTAATTTGAACCTACGACCAAGCTCTTATACCACTTGTTACAAGTGTGGTTGTCATTGCACCAAAAGATCGACCTATCAATGCCCAATACAGCCACTAGACTTATAGAATACACATGAGGTTGTTAAACCATGTCATAAATCCTGCAAGGGACGCTGACCCACTACCAACATTTTGTTGGTTCCTATAAAGGGTTTATTCTTTTAAAAGCTACCAATAGACTCAATTAAAATTATAAAGAGTTGCTAACTCCAATGATCAAACCTCCATGAATGAATGTATCAAGAAATAGGGATTGATTTCCCCCCCTACACTTTAGGCTCTGGAGGACCAAGGTGGGTACACCTAAATTTAGTATAATACTTCCCTCTTTGAAACACCTTTTAATTTAATAAACAAATTATCCCATATAAGGCTCAACATTAACAATAAAATACTAAGTGAGTGCTAATTACCTATTGATTCTGGATTTTTATGGAGCATGAGATATATGTACCACAGACAACACTTTAAAAATAAAAATATTTTATCAAAAGATGGTATAACTAGATACCATGAACCCAAAAAATAACAACTATAGCATAATTAGATTAGTGCCTTATCCATTGGGTAATAAGAATCGGTTTACAACCTCTAGTATGAAAGACTTAAAACTACGTCTGATTCAAGATTTAGATTATTATTGTATTACAATAACATCCATTCATGTAATGCAAAATTAGACTTCTTATAACAATCCTTATTCCAACCTTATGAACTCATGAATTAATTTTCAGCATTTTAATTGATCCTTGATCAAAGCTCGGAATTAAAATATACACATATAAGTAATATGTAGTGAATTGAATCAAAACTTTGAATTATTAAATTTACAACTCATAAAACCAACAGAGAGGAGAGCACCAAATCTAGATTATATTTCAATAAATTCATAATCATTGTCTTCATACACTGAGTTTCTCACTATAAATAATACACAATAGGACTAAACTCCAATACTAAATAAAATCTAATTGCTTTGTATATTGCTATGCTACACTCGTTACATCTATTACACCTAACTGATTTTGAAACAACTCCTAAGAATTCAAAATAAAATGTCTCAGCCTCTTCCTAAGTGATCCTAAAAAACCTTTTATAGAACAAGGATTGCAACAAGCTACCAATCACTTTAGGGAAAAACAATCTTAATTACTCAACAACAAAAACCCAGGAAAGAGTGCCACGAGTTAACCAATTGAAGAAAACCAAAAGGAAGCTTACTGGAGCCACAATATTTCTATGGAAAAGGAGAACTCAAGATTTGATATGCAATTGAAAACTCTTTCTTTTTTGTAGCACCCTCTGTCCATCAACTCGACATCAATGTTATTTGAACCTGTTCCCTTTCAAAAGATTTGATCTACATTTTATTCCAACTCTTATCTAATCCTTCTCAAAGATATGATCTACATTTTATTTCAATCTCTTCTTTTCTCCAATGACCTGATGCTCACGGTAAGACTGTAAATTTTACTTACCAAATCCAACCAATCATCTCTTTCTTCTTCTCTTCCACCCTTTAAACACTCATTGGCTCCAGACCCATGGAAACATCTCACTTTTTCCTTAGAATAGTCATGGAAAAAACACTTGGACACATGGAACCTAGTCACTAGGTATCGACCCAAATGATGGTTCCCTATAACATCTTGTGACCTGGAGACAAGATATTAGCAGTTCAATCTCAAGCTCTCCACTTGAAAACATTAAGTCCTTTAAATGTCGCGAGATGGAGGCAACCCTTACTCTTTTCAACATGGCAACATCTTGTGACCCTGTTTAGTGCATCGAATAAAATCTAGCATCAAGTAACTCAGCTAGTAGAATATGAGGCTTCAAGTTACTCAAAAGGTAGATGGCCACTAGGGACCCACCAATCATTAGAATCAAGTAAAAATCACTATCAAACAACTAAGGGAAAAGAAGCTTTGATGAAAAAAGTTGTTCGATAGATTGACAGTAGCTAGCCCAAGATACATGGCATCATCTCACCAATTCTCCAGCCCTGGAGGAATATTTCATCTCACCTAGCAACCTCACAACCACTATTCATCTCCAGCTATAGGCACATGGAAACATCTCATGATATCACCAACACTTTATGTTATCTTCCTTAAGAGTTACGAGCTGGAGATAACCTAAAATTCATCTTTAAATCTTCCACGTGGAAGTCACTTGCTAACTCTCTAACATCATCACTAACTTCCACAAACCTTAGCGAACTCATGAACATTGATCTCAAGTTTTTAGTCGCCATCTCACAACCTAAAATTGCTACTTCCTTTACCCTCGCGACAACACACCAAGATTTTAGTCACCATCTCTCAGCCTAAAACTGTTAACCTCCTAGACTTCCATGAGCTGGAGACAATGCTTACTCGCCAGCATTTTATGCTATGATCCATAACCTAGATGAGAATGTGGCCACTTAATCACCAGCTCATGGCCCCTAAGCACCAATCACCTGTCAAACCATTGACCTAATGAATAACCATGGTCTTGAGATCACTGGTTTAATTGAATAACCATGCTCTTAAGATCACTGGTTGAATAACCACACTCTGTTACACCCTGATTAGGGCACGTGGCGACATATCACTTTCTAATAGGAATTTCTCTCTCCTCAAGCTTCTTCTTCATGAGTTCATGAAATAATGTCACATGGAAGCCCACCCATTGACCCTCCTTATTTACTCCTACCATGTAGCACATTTTGGTTCATTGCCTCATTTTCAATGTTGATTCTTAGTCACCTCAAGCCCACAAAATATTCCAAGTAGCTGCTGAATTGCCCACCACTCTGCGTGAGAATCCTACCAAAAGGTGCCTGCCTTTTGCCACTTCTTATATGTGGGGAAATGTATAAAATAACAAGCTATTCCTTGACAAAAAAAAGTGGGAAAACCCCAATTGAACATCCTTTATCCTGCTTGTACACTACCAGACAACCATAACCTTGTGCACTCTATGACTTTGAAAAAAAAATGTGGATAACGGTCAATGGATGCTTGGCACTTTTAAAATTCAAATCAAAAACCTCAGTGCTTGGCATCCTCATCATGCCTTGTGGTAATGCTTAGTGTCAAAACAAGTCCTCTTCAAATAGTGCAATTATATTTCTTATGCCTTCACCAAATTTTCAATAGAAAATTGAGAGTGTCAATAGGTTGATTACTTTATTTGACTCAGATTATACCTGATATCATGAGTGATGTATCTATTGTTTCTATATTTCAAGAAGTTCCTAAGGAATCATATGTTGTTTCTATTAAAATAATATTTAAATATTTGATAGGGACAGTTGATTATGGCCAGTGGTATCCTAAAGATGATGATTTTTCCTTGAGTGCTTTTACAGATGCTAATTGGGCAGGTAATTTAAATGATAGAAAGAGAACTATTGGTGGTGCATTTTCCTTTGGTAAGAGAATAGTTTCATGGTTGAGAAAAAATATTTTTTTTATTTCACAATCTACTATAGAGGAAGAATATGTTACTACTTGTTAGTAAATAGATTTGTCCTTTTTACAAATGCTTTCAAAATGACTCATGAATGCCCAAATTAGAAGACAAAATATGAGACTAATTCTTGTGTCACTTGCAATGGCTATGTACAAGTGATCTCTGAATTTTAATATGAAGATCACAAAAGAATCTAGGTCTTGGATTTGAATAAGCCTCGACTGGGGACACAAATCTGAGTGAGTGTACTTCTCTTAATGCTCAGGGTGAAACCATAGAGGTTGAAAACATCCTTCAAGAGGAATTTAAGAGATCCTATGATTATATCCTTAGTGACAAAGCCTTCTTAGGTGACTCAATACTTTTTTAAATATCCATCACCCTCATTCACCTTCTAATCATACATCTCAAACTCATAGATTGGGACCAACTAAGTGTCACCCACATCGATGTGTTTCAGAGCAAGGACGCACTTCTATAATTCATGGGAGAAACAAAATGACAACTTCATTAGGTTCAGTATTTCATGCATATCGATAAGCTGGATCCCCATCCATATTTCAGCGAAGAGAAAGTCCTTAGTCACAATTTTTGTTTTTTAAAGAAGAAAAAAATGAACCTCCTAGTTAAAATCCCTCTCGCACTTATTGGTCCTAAAAAATTAAAAATAAAGGATGTGTCCTTTTGTGAAAATATTTCTGAGCCGCCAAAGGATGAGGACTCTCCTCTTCCTCTCATCTATACTTATCAATCAGAGCGGTCATCTATCCTAATCACAGAGACCAATCTCATCAACCTGGGAACAAAAGAATACTTGTGTATCACATATATAGTAGCATCACTCATAGAGGCAAAACAATTAGCCTTCGAAGCACTCCTCAATGAGACCTCTATCAATTTTTGATGGTCTTATGCTCACATTCCTAGGTTGCACCCCAATCTAGTGGTTCATCATCTTTTTGTAGATCCAAAGTATAAGCCCGTCAAACAAAAGCTCATAAAATGCATCCCAAAGTGGTCTTATTAGTCAATGAAGAGCTGGGAAAACTACTATAAGTCACATTTATTCATTGTATTAATTAATTAGAATGGATCTCTAGCATGGTGTGAGTATCTAATCCAGTAGGAGATGTTAGAGTAGTTATATAATAACTAATAATTAAATCATTTAATTATTAGTCTATTATACTCTAGGCTTAAGTTTCACTTAGGCAGTGCTTATAATTCTTTAGGGTTTCACCTTTAGGGTTTCGGTATCCTTTTATAAGGATTCATCGCTTTCATTTCATTAAGGAAATTGTAATCATTTTCATTGTTGATAATATAGAATTTATTTCTTTCAACATGTTTTTCCTGTCTCTGGCCTTTTGGCCGCCATAGATTCTTCTTCTGTCTTTTGTTTCTTGCTTCTTCATGTGACAGTCTTGCATGCAGGTGTTCTTGGGAGGATTTGCATTTGTCAAATCCAATATGGTATCAGAGCTCGCTTGCTACTCACTGTTCGGTCTTCGTTGAAGCACAGAGGGTTTTAGAGGTTTTTCTGGCATCTTTCAGTGATTCTGGGGGGTCTTTGTTTTTTGAGGCACTTTGAACCAAAACAGACCTCACGGTTGCGTCTAGAAGGCCCAAAAACCCCAGAATCCATATAAGGCTCGTCCAATTTGGACACCAGGGCCTCGGGTAGAAATTTCTTGGCCTCCCAAGGCCGTACGGGCACGGTTTTCGAGAAAAAAAATTAAAAAACATATGTTTTTTAATGTTTTTGTGCATTTTAATAACGCACACAGTTCTATTTAAAATGCGCCACCGCCGGGCCGCCACCGCCCCACCCGGGCCCAGCCTCCAGCGGTGCGCCTCCTGTTCTCGCCGCCCGCCGCCCCACCAGAATTCTCCGCGGCCCCCACCGCTCAACCGCTACATGGCTCCTCCCGGCGGCTCCCCCAGCAGCTCCACCTCCCCTCTAGCACCACGGCCCCCACTGCTCGCACAGTCCCGGAACCCTGCCGCCCGGCCCCCACCCGGCCCATGCCGCTCCGCCGGCGCCGTCCGCCCCCGCTCCGCCCGACTTTTTCTTAAGCCCCGCGGGCCTATTTCTCTATGCGGACGGTTTTATTAGCGATCAGGGGCTCCGGTTTAGCCCCTGCGTGGGCCATGCGACCGGGGGCCTCTTTTTTTAGCCCCTGGGGCTCTTTTTTGAGCTTTTTTGGGTTTTTGGAGGTACTTGGGCCTTTTTTGCCATATCTTGAGCATACGGGGGTATTTTTGTGACTTCCATATACTGTCAGAAATCTCTTTCTGAGAAATTTCTGATGATGGAGGTTGCAGTTTTGGGTTCTACCATTTTGACAGTGTTTTTTGCTGTTGAAGTCTGATGTTTTGTTTTGCCTTCTGGGAGTCATATCTGGCTCATCCAGACTCTATTTTTTGCAAATGAGATATCATCGAAAAGCTGGTTCAGTGTGCTATTCAGTGGCAGAGGTATTTTTTCCATATTTTTCTCTAGATTTTCTCTCCTCCGAGTTTGGCAGTTTATGCACTCTGGTGGATTGCTTGGTTCTACAGGTCCTGGGATCTCTTCTTTTGATTTCATAGCTCACTCTTCTTTCTGACTTCTGAGCTTGTATGCTCCTTATGATACATTTTTGTTCTATAAATGCATTGAGATAAAGTGCCTACTTTTGTATATCTGGGATCTTGTACACCTTGTGTGTTTTTGTACTCGCACTCTGTTATAAAGTGTCATGGGGGGTTATGATGCTTTTTCCGCTTTAGGCGCATCCACCTTTGTCAAGTGAGCATACCTTCCATGACATTAGCCCATGCTATGTGTCGATAACACTGCCCTTTATCCTGTGTGTGTACTTCTGTTGCACTGTTGGTGTTCCTGGTTCTTCTTCTGCAGATGTTTCTGGCATTGCATTTCAGTGTTCCTGTCACCTCTCCCAGTTCAGCATTATGGGGGGGTTCACCTGTTGGTTCTATTTCTTCCTGGTTCGATTGATCAGCTCTTCAGACATTTGTCTTCTCTACCTGGTCATGCACTTCAGTGGGGGTTCCAGCAGTCTCTTCTGACAGAGTTTTCAGTTCATGCTTCGGAGATGCTTCTTGCTCTTTTCTTGTTCCTCTCTCTGGGACATCTTTTCCCTTTT
>MU227908.1:3232874-3254518 GCA_018584345.1 Thuja plicata
AGTTGGATTCTACGGGCAACTCTTTATTCCTAAAAAACCTATGTGCTATTAGGACCTTGTTGATGATCCTTACATGCTTGTTGTGTCCTTCTAATGCTCAGTTGATGTAGAAGGTGCTCCTGCACCAGTTGTGTTGTTCGGTAATAACGCGTTCAACCAAACCAAGGTCCTTAAGAATGATGGTACCTATCTAAAGTATGTGACGGACCAATATAGGTCACATTTAGAGAAGAACAAAAAGAAAAAGCATCCCCCATTGATTCTGGAGAAGGACTGGAAGGACTTTTTGTCAGATGGAAAGGATAATGATGAAAAGAAAAAAAGAAAGACACCACCGAGCCAAGGAACATATGTGATACTATCAACAATGTAATTATATACTGATTACTCTTTCTTTTTACATAATCTAATGTATTTCAAACTTTTCATAGGATTCCCAACACATCAAAGGCAACAAAGGAAAGACTAGAAAAAAATGGGCAACACAAACTTGGCTCTGGTGGTTATATGAAATTAGTCGTACGAATTGTAAGTCCCAATAAATGAAATATTGCATCCAAATAATAACTTGCAAACAATTTTGGTTTTATCACACCATAGAATCAAAATTCATGATCTTATGCAAAAATTCAGGGCTCTGAATTCAACATAGTACCCACATAAGTGGACCTGAAGATTGCCTTTCAGTAAGACTATGGAGTCGTGGTTGAACACCTAAGACTCTTGACTAGGAAAACACAAGCTTCCACTGTATTCAACATGCAGGTAAATAAACTCAATAAAGTTTATTTAAAATTGAATACTTGTGTAATCTATTCAAAATTAATTTACACCATAAAGTAATAATGTGCTTATTTGTTTTAAACAAGAAATCAATAATAATACTACACATGACATTGGAATGCAGTCTGGTGAGGGTGGAGCACAACCTGCAGATGAAGGTCATGGTGTGCATCCTGGTACTGGATGTATTCATGTGCTTTACAAAATGAAGTATGGATCAATACAATTAAATATCTTTAATTTCAATTGGTGTATTAATTAATGTAACCTTTCATGTTTCAACTTTAGAACATGTAGAGCATGATCAACATGTTGAGCATGATCAGTCTGACAAGATCAAGAACATAATGTGGCCCCATCAGGTAAAGAGGACCACTCTAATGTTCTTTAAAACATATTTAATTGCAATTTGTGTATTAAATAAGGTAACCTTTCATGTTTAACCTTTATATAATTTAGAGCATGATCAACATGTTGAGCATGATCAAGCTAGGCAAGATAAGGAACATGATGTGGCCCCATCAGGTAAAGAGGACCACTCTAATGTTTTTTTCAACATATTTAATTTCAATTGGTGTATTAATTAATGTAACCTTTCATGTTTCAACTTTAGAGCAGGTAGAGTGTGATCAACATGTTGAGCATGATCAAGCTAAACAAGATCAGGAACATGATGTGGCCCCATCAGGTAAAGAGGACCACTCTAATTTTATTTTAAACATATTTAATTTCAATTAGTATATTAATTAATATAACCTTTTGTGTTTCAACTTAAGAGGATTTAGAGAGTGTTCACCATGTTGAGCATGAGGCTATAAGACAAGATCAGGAACATGATGTGGTCCCGTCAGGTAAAGAGAACCACTCTAATGTTCTTTTAATTAATGAAATACTTGTAACAATAATAATATTATAAAAAAAATAAAAATTTGTTATTGCAGCAAACCCCCCCCCCCCCTGCAGTGGCCTCCACATTACGAGTACATGACTAGGCATACATTAAGATCACGAGCAGAGGGTAGAACAACTAAAGGTGGATGATGATTTATAAAATGATATTCAACTTCTTGTTTATCTAACTGAAGGAAAAAAAAATGATTGTAATCATATTTTTGACAGCCTTATTTTTTATAATATGTTAATGAATGTTAAAAACTGATATTTTTGACAACCATATTTTTATAATATGTTTACTTCTGTAACTTCAAAAATGACTGTGTTTCTATGTGCTCTTGCATTTAATGTATACATAGAACAACCAATGAATCTTTTTCATTCCTATTTATATCACTATTTAAACAATGACTATTTCTATAGAAGCAAGAATGATTAAGTTAATTGCTTTCCAATTCCATTTTCTCCTTTTTCCTCTCTGTAGCTGATGCACTCAGTGACTAGCTTACTGCACCAATTTGTTTTTTATCATACTTTTAAATAGTCCTCAGACATATATCACTGATCATACCTTGTAGACATAGTTACAATTGTTTCACTACTATTTTGAACTTTGTTACTTTTTGTGTACCTTTGTTCTGCTTCCGAATATATGCTAGATACTTCCCTGTAGCAATGAACTTATTACATCATGTAGCTCATGTTTCTTTATGTGACATGACAAACCTAATGTTGAATATTCTGATGGAAACTCCTAGAGGTTTTACATGTTTAGATTATATTTGAGCACCTTCCTCCTTTTTGTTTATTAGATGTATCATTGGCATTGCTACCTCTTTTATTGTATCACATGTAGAGATATGTATTATCATTTAGTTTCTCTAGCTATTGTAATTACGAAAAACCAAATTATATATTCCTTTATTTATCACAATACTTAGAGGTATATTTTATTATCTAAAGATACTTACAGTATGTATTTCAACATTCAACATTTTATTTCCTTAATCTAGATGAAATGTAAGTAGGGGTTCTCTATTATATACGTGATAGCCACCTAAATCATTACATGTCCTTCCCAGTTGGATCGAATGGTTTCCCTTAAAATAGTAGGGACAATCAAACTATAGGATAGTCGGGCCTTCTTTACTCCCTCATTAATTCGGTATGAGAAGAAAATGGTCCAGTTATTGCATAGAAACACTATCATAATGAACCTCATTTATTAACAATAAATTTGGATGTCCTACCTTGAGGTACTCAATCAAAAATGGATGAGGGAGAAGATTAGCATCAACTTGCCTAAAATTCTATGAGCGATTGAATGAGGGAGCATCAGATAGATGCGCTATGAAGTGACTTTTCTTTATAAATGTTGCTGGTTTTTTAAGGGTTGGAAGGACCAAGCATCTTCTAAGAACCATGTTATGGATCCATTGGACGATACTAGAATTCATCCAGAGTCATATGAACTAGCCAAGAAAATGACTGAGGACATATATTGTGAAGATGTCGGATAGGATATAGTTGATCTGAATGAGGAAACACAAGAAATGGTTGTTGAACATGTCAAAAATATCCCCATCTATTAAAGGCCCTTGATATTGATGAATATGCTAGAAGTGTGGAATAACGGACATCCAATAAAAGTGGGAACCCCTTGCTGACATAAAGAGTGAATGATTACATGGATTTAAGGATTTTCAATTACCATACAAAGAGTCATCCCAGGATGAGGAATTTTATTTACTGACTAGAGAAAATGAAGAGGCTCTATCAGTGGGAAAAATTGTCCAAGCAACAGCCTGTAGAGTCCTAAAATTTTATGTAATTTGTGATCTGGAATCAGACTTGATAGGAATACTATTGAAGGATGATATTTTTGATGATATAGATATAGATCCAGTAGAAAAAATTTCAAAAGGTAACATCCTTACCTATCGGGTGAAATATATTCAAAAAAGAAAAGTACCTAATTGAATTGACTTGCAAAGTGAGTGCGCTGAGGAGTGATAAATTTCAGGGTGAAGAGGATAAGGATAAGGAGGTTAAGGATCCTTATTATTTGAAAGAGGATTCCATTTCAAAAAGTGAACAAGAGAATGCAAAGAAAGCAAAGGAGCTTGCAAAAATAAATTTCAAACCTTGTTTGATTATGCATCCACACTTCTTGAATATTTCAGAGGACGAAATGATTAAGGTATGTTTTCATTTATAAAGGAATTATGGTTTTTGTAAGAAAAGTGATCAAGTATATTAATGTAGAACATAGCTCTACAACAATATCAATATTACAATGACATTTTAATCATATAGTGGTTTCTATTTCTTATAGTTCCTATCAGATAAAGAGCCAGGAGAGAGTATTATCCATCCAAGCTTGAAAGGGCCTACCCACTTGATGTTAACTCTAAAAATATTTGATGGATTTTATGCTCACAAGGATCTTGTGGAGGGAGGAAAAGACCATAGGGATTTTTCTAGCTTCCTTCAACTTCAGAAAATACTTTCAATTGGGGAGGAGACATTTGAAGATCTTGATGAGGTTTTCTTAACACAATATTAAGTATATCATGACTCAAAAATTTTGAATTCATGGCTTGAAATTTACTTTGAAAGCTTGAATGTTTTTACTGAGTTTGTAAATTTGAAAATACAAGTCATAGATAGACATGTGGATCCACTCATTAGCAATTTGAAGGCAATCCTTGATTACAACAAATTCAGGAGAGTAACAAAAGAAGAGGTTGATGATGCACTATGAAAGAAAAAATAGTAAAATCCAACAATAATTTCATATTATATACCTATTTCACATGAACATCTTAGGGCATTTTTACTTAGCTATAACAGGATTTAAAATCCTCATCACGGTCATTTTGGGCTATATCCCAAAGGATTTTATTTTAGAAAGAAAATGTTTGATAATCTCGACAAGATGGTTTCCTATTTTCAAAAGTACATAAATGATTTTGTTCAACAATATTCTCTTCCTCTTATTAAGTGTGTTGTTGCAATGGTTCCCATGAAAATCCTAGGTTCAGGAGGATCTGCAGGTGGAGGTGGTTCTATTGGAAGTGGTTGGGGGGTTTCATCCATGAATAGTGGTGGAGGGAGAGATGGTGGTTGGGGAGGGTCAACCATGGATGGTGGTAGATATTTTTAAATTTTTAAATTTTTTTTTTAAAATCCTAAATACTTTTTTTGAAAAAAACTGCAAGGTTTCATCAAAATTCGAGTACAATAGCCCGACAATCCACAAAAATTTGTGATGAGGTTTCTCTAAATGCAACGTTGTTTTCATCATAATGACAATGAAATGTTTCTCCACCTTGTCGGAAACCTAATAAAAGTTTAGTTTTTTTTTACAACTTCAAACGGGTTCGCAAATATCGCAACCCTTGTTGCATGTCTTTGTGAAATAGCGATGGCTTATCTATTTTGTAACTTTTACTTTTTGTTCTTTGCAAAACAATAAACAATATCTTTTTTGTCGATAGATGGAAAAAGTTTCTCAATGAAATTACGTCATGAAAGCGACCAACTTGGGCCGATTTTGGTTGAGCACCACAATCATTTTACTTGGTGTCGACTGACGATTCTAGGTTGTGGTTTCAACATAAAATAATTTGTCGTTAAAGCGACAAAATTTAAGTCAAGGTTTCGTCGGTAAGTCAAAAATATTTTGTTGATATTTCACCAAAAATTCGTTAGAATTTGTAGTCAAATTCAATAGTGATATCATTAAGAAGAAAGATCCTAAACAACAAGTCTGTACATGGGAGGACATCATAGTACAAAAGAGATGATCAACAAAGAGATAATGGATCTAATGAAAGGAGGAGATAGATGAGATAGAAAGACCTTGCCCCCAAGATAGAAGACAAGGAAAGGATAACCCAATATGTACTCTAAGTGATAGATCTTTTATAATAGACATGCACATTCAAGAAAGCATAAGGTTGCAACTCGGGATGTAAATCTCCTAAAAAAGAGAAGATCCTTGTGTTAAACCAACAAATTCATGCAAGAAATGACATCATACTATAAAATAAATAGGTCCACAATAGATATTGGATCTATTAGAAAGGAGGACAAAAAGAGGAAGGAGGACCAAGTATACACACCTTCCCTATTGCTAGGTGAGGGAATACTTGATAGATGATGAAATATTATGCTCCCTAACTGGTTTTTAGTTAGAATATACATGTGCTTTCATGCAAGCATAAGGTTGAAACTCTAGATGTCAATCTCTTGAAAAAAAGAATATCCTTATATAAAACAAAAAATCCATGCAAGAAAGGATGTCATCTTATAAAAGAAACGAGTCAACAAAGGGAGACAAATGGCTTCTTTAGATAAATAGGAAAGTGAAATAGTTCCCTTTCCCCCCAAGTGAGGAGACAAGGAATAAGGACTATTATGTTTCTCACCAAGTATGATTGCACCTTAAAAATTGTAGCACCATAAATGACAATGAGCCCGCAAAGGATAAGTGAGCAATCTCACATAGTGAGGAGAAACATAATAGGAACATAAATGTTATTTAGAATGATCATGACAAAGGTTCCATCACTTGTTATATGTCCTTTTAATCATACCACGATCAATGAATTCTTGAATTTTACACTTGAATTCATAACATTCATTAGGCTTATGACCATGAACTTGATGATACATACAAATGGAAGAATTGTTTTGCTTGTGTTTTTTATTATTTTTATTATTTTTCAAAGGAAGAGTAATTAAGTTGGTTTTAAGAAGCTCACACAAAATATTATCTTGTTGTGATGAAAAATTAGGAGAGGGATTTATAGATTGATTGGAGAAATGGGAAAGTTGGAAATCTAGAGCTTCTTTTGAAAAATGTGACATGCAGATTTCTCATTCTTTTCAATATTTTGTTGCACACATCCTATATCATGTCCTTTAGGAAGGTTTGATATGCCAAAAAGATAAATTTCTCTTTTAGGTGGTATGGGATTGAAATTTAAAGAGGCCCAAGCCATATCCATGCACTCATCAAAATAAGGTGTTTGGTTCTCAAATACAAGGGTTTTGTCCATGCTACGAAATGTTGGTGTGAAGTCTAAGGTACCCCAATCATCAGCTTGAAGAGTTGATAGCTTACCTATTTGTACTGGAAGAAGAATTGAAGGAGGAAGTAGGGATTGAATAGGGTTGAATTGATTAGGATCCTTATTTTCTAATTTTGGATTCGTAGAAGGAAACATATCAAGGATAATATCCTCTTCAGTATATGTGTATGGAACTGCATGATAATCAGGTTGCATAGAGCCTTTTACAACAATCACTATTTTGTTTTGAGGGGTATCTTGAATTATATTGACTTGACAAAGCTCTTGATTATTCATGATTTTATCACTAGAAGGGAGAGCATCAAGGAACGTATTCATGATATTATCCTATTCTTGCAAGATGTCCTCATGAGTAAGACAACCTTTAGAATAGGGAATAGGAACTTCCATTAATGCTTCATCTCTAGAAGGGATGCCAAATGAAGGTAAGGTAATATTAAGAAAGGTATTTATAATGTCTTCCTCTTTCTCCAAACTGTCCTCATAAAGGGTATACATCTTGGGAGAAGGATCACCGTCGAATATAAATGTGTCATCTCTAGAGAGAGTAGAAGAAATGTCAACCATTATATCATCTTCTTTTATAAAGGTTGTTTCATGAGGAAGAGAATAATCAATGTCATTGTCCAAGGGCTCATCCCAAATAGGAGAATCATCAAGGGTAGGGACATCTCTATGAAGAAAGAACGCTTTAGGAGAGGAGTAATCATGACTCATTAAATCTTGATCCCTAAAAGGAATGAAATGGGAAGGAAAGTAGGGTAAAGTATTCTTCTCTTGCACCAAAATATCTTCATGAGGGAGATACATTTCAGGAGAAGGATCAACATCATCTTTCAAGATCTCGCCCTTAGGAGGGAGATTATTTGAAGAAATGTTAATAGAGTCTTCTTGTGATAGAATGTTCTCATGGGTGGGATTATTTATGGGAGAGGGAATATTTTGATTATGGATGAAATTAAGAACTAAGCTATCACCATATGCATAAAAGAAAACATCTTGAATTTCTTGAAAAAAAAAACTTGAAATTGAACTAGTAAATAATGATAAGAAATCCTTCATATTATGAAATTGAAAATAAATGCATGAAATATTTTTGTAGTTTTTTTTTATTGTTTTAAAACATGAAATGCAAGAATCCAAAGTACTTGGTGAGTATTTGACCTTGCAGATTAAACAAAAGCTAAATTCTTTATTGATAATTATCAAGCACGATGTTACAGAGGAAGAGATAAATGTTCAGGTAGAGAGAAATGTTCATGTGCAACCTTATCTTCCAGATTTAAATATTGTAGTAGGGAAGAGCTTTAGTGGGGTAGGGATACCAAATAATGACAATACCACACAATCTCTAATCCATGATGATGGTCAAAGACAAGTTCTTCCTGAGGGAGGTTTTGAATTTGGTGATGTGTCTATGGAGGAATAGTTGTTACAAATTATTGAATCTCTATAGAACAAGGTTTGTTGATTATAAATGTCTAGGGCTAAAATTTTGCTCGATAATGTGTTCATTGTGTTAGTAGTTATTGTAAAATCATGGCTTCCTTTTCATATGCCATTTTGGGTTTGGTTAATACCTTTATCACTTATTATAGGCTTTAGGATATAAAATTTTCAGAATGTAAAGAAATATCATGATTGATAAGAGTCAATCTGTTCAGAATATATATATATATATATATATATCAGCTATTCACTTTTTTCTTAAAAAAAAGAATGCAATGTATTTATGAACAAAAAATAAGATCTAAATGCATACAATGTAGCAAGGGTATGATGTAAAGATTGATTAATGCAATGCATATAAAGTATATCTAGACCAAGAGGATCTAACCACCAAAATCAAAAGGAGGAAATGTCATAAGTCAGGTTCGCCAAAATGTATAACTAGGATGTAGATCACTCACCAAATTATAAAATACATTAGGAATATAAATCCACCCTTAGAAAAACCTTATTAGCATAAACCCAAAAATAATGAAGGGGTGTTAGTGCAAGATCTAGGTAAAAGGGGGGTTTTGTGGTATTCCTAATATGATTGAAGTGTGATTGATTGATATGATATGCAAAATGATAAAAACAATGTGGATATGATATGTAAAAGTAAGTGCAAAGGAAGAAATAGTAAGCATGGATTCACCTTGAAGAATGAAGAGGAAAATGGGCCTTCAGATCTGATTTTGACTATCGCAAAGATGTCAAAACCAGATAAAACTCCAGATCTGGGATTATGATACCTGCAACTACTTTTTGTGAAAATATCAGTCCCAAAGGACGAAACCGACCAAGATGACCTAGTCTAGGATGAAGCTAACCTGGATGACCTAGACTAGGATGATGCTCCAAAATTTTGACCCTGTCCTTTTAACTTTGAATTTGATGAAAATTTTAAAGGTTCTCTAACTATGTCTAAGGCTCCCAAATCCAGATCTGAAACTTCATTACCTGCTCCTGAAAATAGAAAATAAGGGGAAGAATATTGAAGGGAGGGGTAGGCCTCAGTCAAACTCCTATTTAGGAATCAATCTTGAAATGAATAAATGTAATTGAAATAATATTTTCATGTAGCATAAATTAGATATAAAATAATAGAATATATCATACTATGTAGAAGCCATTCTCTCTAAGTATGTGATCGAGAATTTTGATGCAATAGCTTTAAATCAACACAAAAACCAAAAGGAAATCATATAAGATAAAACCTCATGTAGTAGATGTTGTAATTTACCAAAATTTTGGATTGGGAAAGAGAGAGAAGAAGAAGACTTGATGAATGAATGTAGATCTCTTTCCTTGATGTCAAACTCCTTTTCTTGGGCTTCAATGGGGAAATAAGCTAGATCTATGGAAGGAAATGCCTTGAATACATGATGGAAATGAAGACTTGAATGCTTAAAAACTCTTGATGGATTCTTTTCACTTGAATGCTTGATGGGCTTGAATGCTTGATAATGGATTTTGGATGTCTTTAATGGATGCTTGTTTGCACTTGGATCTCTTGAATTCACAATGAATGTACGATAGCTTACATGTGTGTGTGATGTGAAAATGAGAGGAAGAGGTCTCCTTTTATACACATTTCAAGGCTCAAATTTCACAAGCCGACCACAATTAGAGATCTAGGAGAAAACCCCCACATCGGGCTTGGAGCCAACCTAAGAACAAAGACCAAGGTCAAGGTCAACTTGGATGATTTAGTCCAGGACAAGGTCGACCTAGATGACCTTGTCTAGGAGAATCATTTGTTTCCTGGGACTTTGGGGAGTTTACCGAAAAGGGGTGGTGAAAGCCACAGTTCACCAGGAAATCAAGGCAAATCCCAAAATCTAAAAATGAATACATAGGTCCTATGTTGGAAATGAATTATGGTGTTGGATGAAAAATGAGACATCATGCATAGAAGTTGGAGCCAACCTCGAGCTTAAAGAAGGAAGATGACCTATATTTGAATTGAATATACATTTAAGTGCAATATGAGGTCCTACCATAAGAAACACACTAAAGTAGGCTCAAAAAGGTCCCAAAATGAGCACAAATTAAGTGCTTACTTTTTAGGACAGTACATGTATGTTAAAGGTACTATTAATGTTGGTCTCTTTTATGATGCAACATGTGAATATATTTTAAAAGAATATACCAATTTGGATATAGGGAGAGATCCCAATAATGGGATATTCACTTGCGGCTATTGTTTCTTTGTTGGATCAGGTGCAATCTTATGGAATAATAAGAAACAACAATCTCCTTCTCTAGGCTCCACAAAAGTTTAATATAAAGGTTGCACCAAGGAATCAGATGCAGTCAAGGATAGACAATGCCCAAAGGAGATGTCAAATCCTTGCAGAAGTTGTCAACACAATGGAAATCAACAAGATACAATTAAAAAAACATGAATTGAATCTATTATTAAAGAACGTGGTTGAAGAAGCACCATTATTGAAAATCAGGTGGCTCAGGTTCTAAAGGAATTAGCCTAGCTGCTTCCTCTCTTTTTTGTGTTCCCTAGTGTTGTTTTGTTGGTTGTTGCTCATAGTTTTCTAGAAGGTGTTGTTGGAAATGTATTTTTCAGCATTTGTTCTTTTTTATTGTTTCAATTTAGAGACTATCCTTTGTAATATGATGTAAGGGGTTTTGGGTTCCCCTCAAAACCTATTTTTTCTTAAATCAAAAACATGAATTGTATCCAAACAACAAGTTTAATTAATCAAAATTTCTTTATACTTTCCATTTTGTAAGGCCTTCATGGTTTAGGCCAAGTACAAAGAAAACCTAACAATAAAACACAACTCAGACCTTTTGCTAGATCTTCCTAAGTCTCAGAGAAATCCTCTAGTTAGAAAATTCCCTGCTATTCAACCCTTCACCAGACTTCTTCCTCAGTCTCCCCCCTTTTCAAATGATCTCAAGCCCTAAATTTATACAAAACCACCAATAGGTCGGCCTCAACCAACTTTACATATCCCAAGAAACATGTTAGACCCAGTCGGCCTTCATCCAAATGAAACAAAATATTTAATTTGTTTCACAAGGACCCATTTAATAGATAAAGTTAGCCACAAATAGATCCACATAGGAAATCATGTCATTTATCACCAACAATCAGAACAATGACCACAACCTTGATCAATCAACCAGTTAACTCCAGGAACCAATATCATGAAGAACTACAACAACCGATAGAGAATCAGTAGTATCTCACAAATTACATCACAAAAAGAAGTGCTATCATAGATACTGAATCTATGAACAATAAGGAACAAACCCTTTTAACAACTCCTTCCCAATATCTCTACAGGTTGACCACTCACCAAATCTCAGAAAAATGCCTAGAACCAGAAAATCCTTCATACTTCTAGTCATACAATGCAACATAACTCAAGCACGATAACTCCAAACAATTTGCTATGATAGGAAAAGATTCATAAATACCCCATGAACAACATATCATGACCCCACCTTCTGAAGATCCACATAACTCCACCAAGCCAACAATCACCCAACCAGTGACCAAGAACAACAACAAACATAAAAACTTGTAACAAAGGTTTACCAGAACACCAATTATTTTTTGATGATGCCATATTACCAAGGACCCAAGATGATCCTCCATAAGACACCTGGGGTACAAAAATATTTTCCATGAAAACAAGTCAAGAAAATCATAAATAACAAGGGATAGTAATCCCATACTCATTCTTCATCCATAAAACCTCCTCATCTGCAACCTACATTTCCTTTCTCTTTGTCATCAACCAGGTTCAGCAAATGATTCAAATATAATTCGACATCTATTCCAACCTTAAGTTCATCCTTCAAGTCTGCACTCAACTCATATCTTCTGCAAAGACTTAGATTATTCACCTTCTTCTCCTTTTCCACCAAAGGAATCAATCTACACCTCTTACCATCCTTGCTAATTGTAATTAAATTCTATCTACAGTCATGAACAACCTCTCTGTCATATTGCCAAGGTCTACCAAGTAAAACATGACATGCACTCTTGACCACAATGTTACATAATACAACATCCATATAAGAACCAATGAAAAATTTCACCATGCATTGTTCCCTTACCTCCACCACTTGATCATCATGAAACCAACCAATCCTATAAGGTATTGGATGTCTAAGTATTTTTAAACCAAGCTTTTGTAGCATCTCTTCATAAACTAAGTTATCAATACTCCCACCATCTACAATAAAATCACAACACTTACCACCAACCTTGCATCTGGTCCTAAATAAACTCTTTTGTTGATAAGGTTTTGCATCCTTATTCACCATCAACCTCCAGAGCATAAGAGTTTCCCCTTATTCAGGAGCATTTTCAGAATCACCAGCAGATGGTCCACCTTCTTCACTCACAAAAGAAACTCTCTTGTCTTCCTGAAAAGCCCCATGTCCTCCTTTCAAGCCACACTTAAAGCAAGTACCCATAAACTCTTTACCAATATTACCTCCATTAGGCACAACTGGTTTAGCTTCTACTCTAGCCACTTGCTTTCCTTTATCACCACCAGAAGACTGCTTCTATCTTCCTCTAGAGTTATTATGTTGTTTCCTATTCACCTTATCTTCTGCCTTCAGGGCATACTGATAAGCTTTATCAATAGATCCAATATTCAACATACTCATCTCATCCTGAAAATTGAACCGCAAACCATTGACATACCTAGCCACCCTTTTCCTTAAAAATCTCCTTATGACCAGATCTAATGGTTACCGTGTAAAAATATTTGGTGTAATCCTTCACACTCAGGTCCTTCTACTTCAAGTTCTGCAACCTCTTGAATAACTTAAATTCATAGTCCTCGGGCATGAAATTAGTCTTCAATTTTGCAACCATCACCCTCCATCTAGTGATCTATATTTCACCTTCCTCTTCTTGATCCTTTTGTAATTATTTCCAACAAAAATTTGCATGACCTTTCAAATTTTTCTGTGCCAACCTTACTCTCCAAGGATCTTGAATATCTTCTAGCTCAAAGTGATCTTCTAACTCACCGATCCAATTAATCAGGTCTTTAAGATTCAAAGTACCTAAGTAATTAGATACTTCCAACCTATAACCAACACCAAGCCTTTCTATAGGTCTCATCAATTGGTCAGATCCATCACTCCCAATAGATCTAGCAACATCAGTAGCTCCAAATCCTTTTGCAACCTCCTCACAACCATCATCAGATCTAGGATTTCTACACAATCCATAAATAATAGTCATGATTCCTTCCATGACCTCATTCCTAAAACCGGTCATCTCATGCCTAATCTTGACTCGAAGATCTTCTTTCATCTGCTCCATCAACCTAGGGCTCATTCTTGGTGGCATATTTTTCAGATCTAGGGTGTAATTGGCTCCAATCAGTGATCTGACTCACCAAAGATGATACCATAACCCTTGCAAAACCCTCGTTCTCAAGAACAACTCAACAAGTAGCAATAAATCCTCTTTCTAGCCACCTTGCACAAGCCCTTCACTGATGTGAGTCAGATCTGACCTTTGTCTCCTCACAAACAATGCCTCAAAAGATTCACAAGTTCAAACACCAGGATTCACACCACAACAAGATCAAACCAGCTCTGATACCATATGATGTAGTCAAGGACAAAGAATTCCAAAAGGAGATGTCAAATCCTTGCAACAATTATCAACATAGCAGAAATCCACAAGATAAAATCCACAACAACATGAATTGAACCCAAACAACAAGTTTTATTAATCATAATTTCTTTATACATGTCGACCTGTAAGGCCTTCTTGGTTTAGGCCAAGTACAAAGAAAACCTAACAGCCAACTCAAACCTATTCCTAGATCTTCCTAAGTCTCAGAGTAATCCTCTAGTAGCTTCCTTGTTATTCATCCCTTCACCAGAATTCTTCCTCGCTCTCCCCCCACTTTTCAAATGATCGCAAGCCCTAAATTTATACAAAACCACCAATAGGTCAACTTCAACCAACTTTACATATCCCAAGAAACGTGTTAGACCCAGTCAGCCTTCACTCAAATTAAATACAGCATTTAATTCATTTCACAAGGAGCCATTCAACAAATAAAGTCGGTCACACACATATCCACATAGGAAATCATGTCATTCATCACCAATGATCAAAAAAATGACTACAACCTTGATCAATCAACTGGTTAACTCCAGGAACCAGTATCATGAAGAACAACAAAAACCAATAGAGAATCAATAGTTTCTCACAAATTACTCAACCAAAAGAAGCGCTATTATAAACATAGAATCTATGAAAAATAAGGAACAAACCCTTTTGACCACTCCTTATCAACATCTCTATAGATCAAGCGTTCACCAAATCTTAGAAAATTGTCTGGAACCATAAACTCCATACATCCAGTCATTTAATGCAACATAACTCGAGCATGGTAACTCCAAATGAGTTTCTATCATAGGAAAAGCTTCCTACAGACCCCTTGAAGAACATATCATGACTACACCTTCTGAAGATCCACAGAACTCCACTGAGCCAGCAATCACCCAACCGGTGACCAAGAACAACAACAAACATAAAAAATGGTAACAAAGGTTCACCAAAACATTGATTATTTTTGGATGATGCAAGATTACCAAGGACCCAAGATTCTCCTGCATCAGAATCCAAAGAATAACTATGGTTAAGAAAATTACTTAAAGACTTGGATCTACCTCAAGAGGCTCCTACACCTTTGTATTATAATAATTAAAGTATCATTACTTTGGTAAGGAATCATATCTTGTATGCATGGAGAAAGCACATTACTCTTCAACATCACTTCATTAGAGAGAAAATTGAAGACAACCAAATTTTCCTTTTGTATTGTAAAGGTGAAGATCACGTTGTAGATATTTTCACCAAACTACTTTGTAAAGAAAATATCTACATCATTGTGATAGCCTTGGATTACAACCCATTGAAGGGTTCGATGTGAACTCCCCAAGTAAAGCTTAAAGGAGGGTGATAGGAATTAATTGTTACTTGGTGAAGGTTATTTCCTTTCATTAGTTACTTGTGGGAATATTTCTAAGGAATCCCTACATGTCTTTTATCTTATTTGAGATCTCACATAGTGTGAGCATAACTCTTATTTTTAATCTAAATATGTAGAGAATTAGAGTGAATGTGAAGACTATTCTTTATGAGGATTAATGTGAAACTTTGCAAACATATAGGATGATATATGACATTCTTAGACTTCAAAGTTACATTTTCAACTCTCTCTCTCTCTCTCTCTCTCTCTCTCTCTCTCTCTCTCTCTCTCTCTCTCTCTCTCACACACACACACATAATAAATTCATAGGATTTCTATCATCGTCATAATGTTGGAAAATTTTCTTTTATTTTTCTTCTTACAAAATTGTGTGGCTCCTTCTTAGATTTGGTGTGCTTTCTCTTGGTTATATTGGCTTCTCAACTTCAATAGTAATATCTTCCTTCAAAGAATTTATCATTGATTAATTCATTTTAGTATTTCATGTTATTTTTCTTTCAATTATAAAGGAAAAAGTATGAAGAACCCAAATCACAATTCTAAATATACATTTAAATGTTAACTAAATCAAAAGGTTTAAAATTTATCATACAATTGTGAATACACATTTAAATTAGATGGTAATTAAATCCAGAAGTTTAAATTTACCCTACATTTTTTATAAGAGGATTTCATTAAAAAGTAAAGTCTAATAATTATCACTAGCAAAACTATTGATACTTTAAAAGAAGCCTAAAGAATCCCAACTAAAGTTTAAAATGTATATCTAAATTATATGTTAATTAAATTAGAAGGTTTAGAATTTGTCCTGCATTTAAAGGTCTTCATAAAAATAAAATACTCACAACTATACTAAAAAAATCCCAAACCACAATTCACCATTAATTCTATTGATATTCTAAAGAAAGAAATGTAATCCAATGTATGAGGGTAATTTAGGTCTTGTCGAGAGTGATCAAGAGTTGTATGGAGCTTATCCAAAACATGAAAAAAACTATCCAGAATAGTTTGGGGATGATCCAGGCCATGTTAGGAAAGGTCCAGAGCAATTTAGATATGTCAAGAGTGAGAAAAAAATATGAAAATGTAAATTTTTAGAATTTTTCATGTTTTAATAAATCACATTTTTTAGGGTCTTCAAAGTGGAACCGAGTATCATAAGTATTTCAATTACTTAGATCTATTGTCAAAGACATCGTCTAAGGAACTAAAACTAGATCTTTTCAATACCTTTCCAACAAATCAAGCAGTTTCAAATTTTGAGCTCCGAGTGGAAAGATATGGCCCCACCAAGTTGGGCTACCCAATTTTGTAGTTTTCAAACTATTTATAATTTTTTTTTTTGTTTTTTTTTTTGTTTTTTTGTTTTGTTTCAGGACCACTTATCAGCACAGCTAAATTTGAGTATTTCTATCTAAAAATTAATTTCCGTCAAACATATGGTCTAGCTAGATTCATTCTAGCTAAGCTAGATAAGTGGTTAAAGTTTTCCAATTGGAAATGTCTATTAAATGCATATTTTATACCAATTTTGGTCCAATTATCAAAGAAATAAAATTATTTCAGAAAAGCAATGTTTCAATAACCCCTTTTCTTTTCAATGGTATTTTTAAAAAATATATATAAAATACCCTTTTATAGAGCTCAGAGTCAAGATTATTGGACCATATAAATTTATAGTATTTTGATTAGATCTAATATATTATAATTTCAAAATAAAACAAGTAGGTATTTTAACATTCGAGAAGATGTTTCTTCAAATAAATAAAAAATAGTAAATCATATCAAAAAAAATTAAAATTTATATTTAACACTAGAGGAGAGAGTCCTCTTCAAGAATATGTAATTTTTTCTGAATGGTGTAGATTTGATAGGGGAAATTTGGTGGGAAATGAAAACTGTCAATTGTTAGAATTAATAGGAAGTGTGTACTGAGAGGGGAGGGGTGAACCAGTATCTCCAAAACTTTTGTATCCCTTTTATCAATTAACCTTTGTAATCAATTGTATATCCATTCAATATGATTTAAACTATCTTGATGTGAATTATATCAAATCATAACATTAACATACATGTGAAAATTCATAGAAACATTCATGAAAGTAATTTGACACATAACACAAGATATGATATCGTGGAAAACTCCTGTGAGGAAGTAGAAACTGCGGTGGGGATGACACCCACAAAATCTTCACTATCTACAGATTGGAAGGGGTCGATTAAGGCTTACAATTTTGATCACTTCTGATAATCTACCCTATTAGGAATATCGATGGAGACATGTTAAATTCTACTCTATTAAGAGCTTTAGCAACACTGTTAAGTGTGCACTCGGTTAAGATATTTGTTGTTGGACTATTAAATCCACCTTCCTTGAAAGGATTTTTACACTTTTCTCCACTTGTTAGAATGATAGAAAATTACCAATTGACACGGTAAATGCAATCTCCTATTGCTGATACAGATCCAATTTAGTTTACATAAAAATATTATCACCTAATTATGATTGAATAATACCTCTGATTCTCGGTATGCTTTGTTCTTGGTTCTTGCTAACCAATTTCACCTTTTGTTGTTCATGTTCTTGAAACTCTCAATCTGATCCATAGATGTGCTCATTTGATTCATTCATGTTCTCCTCTATCTTCACATCATTCTATTCATCCATAATAATTAATGATTGCATCATCTATTTATAGATGGATTGACTTCATCAAGTTTCAATAAAAACAATGTTAACTCTAAGATCAGGTTTATAACTTATACCTAGATCTCCTAGTCTATGTGTTTTAAATCAGTTGGACTGATTAAAGCACTTACATTCATGTATCTTGTCCCTAAAGAAATGTATTTAAAACAAATAAATATCCTATAAATAGAATACACTTTCTTTATCTGACGTGGAAGTCAGATCCACTTTTTGCGGGCTGCAACAGACTTTCAGTGTTATCTGTCGGTCATGCTTGACTGTCCTTTAGTTTTGTTCTGTCAGTTGCCCTTTAACTATCTTGTCAGTCTGCACTGTATCTTGCATATTGGGTTCCTTTTTATCTTTCTGCTTTGTGATTTTGGTTTACACACTAAGTTGTGTCGTCGATTCTCTTTGCACTTTGTCATCTTCGGTGATCTCTTAATATCTGATCTTTGGTTTTCTCAGTCTTGAATTTTGGTGTATGCTTACCGAAAGTGTTGTTTGCATACTAATGGAAAATTAATGTCATCAATCTCCCCTTTGACATTAGTATAAAAAACTGATATGTGCAAAATACTAACAAAATGTTAAGTATATACAACATATATAATCCTTAGTCATTTAATGAATCCCCCTATGTATATGTCGGTATATCTGTACATATGATGTCTTTCCTCATACATATCATTTTTTTCATATGAATATACATATACATATCTACCATTTGCCCATCTGAATGAATGAATGAATACATGTCATTTTCTCTTTTTGTTTTTGTATTTTGTACTCATATCAATTTCCCCTTTTTTGATATTAAGGGAAAAGGTCTTTACCTTTAGAGGTTATCAAAAATGTGGGAGTGTGAAGACTTCATGTCTTCCATCATTTTCTCCCATTGTTCTTTGAGGTTCTCTAGAGCCATGTGCTCGAGTGTGATCTTTGAGTGCAAGTCATAGATGTTGTCTGCTACAGACATCTTAGGAGTTGCTATCAGTTGCCTTGCTAGACTGATGTGTTGTTGGAGCAGTGTAAGATTCGGTAGAAGTTGAGCTTGGAGCTCGATTACTTCTACCCTGAAATGTATTTCTGCCTCCCATAGTTCCTTCCTTAACCTTTTTATCTCAATTATCTTCTCATAATGCAGTTTGACTGCATTGTCTCCATCGGTGGTTAAGTTTTGTGCACTGTTTTCTAGATCTGTATCCAACTTTGCAATGTTATCACTATTCTCTTTAGTGAACTTTTCTATTGTGCTCAATTTTTGTATCAAGGTTATAGCTTCAGATATTATTGGATCTAATTCAGATATGAATTCTGATAGCTTTACCTTATTTACCACCACTTCTTGGCTGATGTTCTCAATGAGCTTTTGATGGTACTTCATCTCATCTCTCTCCTCTATTGCCTTCTCAGCATCAATATTCTAAGTTGTGATTGTGTCGGTTAGAGTAGCTGTATGCACCCTAAAATGATCGCCTAGACTTTGGGCTCCATTTATTATTTTATCAATTTATCAAATTTCTAAATCAATGCTTTAGAATATTTTTAATTCAAATCAATTTCCTTGATCAAATTGTAATTAATTCAATTATTCAATTATTTCAATATTTCCTAAGGTTTGATCATTTTTATTTAATTAAAAGATTTAATCTCCCTTTTAATTAAATTCTTCCCATTTAATTAAATAAAATTCTTCTAATTTATTTAATTGAAAGAAAACCCCTCTTTTAATTAAATAAATAAAAATTCCCACTTAAAGCACTTTATTTGTTAAAAAGGAAATAAATGAAATAAAATCTCTTTTTCATCACATCTTACTAAGTGGTGGGTTTTTGCCTCTTAATCTCAACCATTGATCAATTCTTTTTGCCTCTTAATCTCAACCGTTCACTTTCCTATATAAGGAAATCTCTCCTTCTCATTTGATAATCATCAATCAATAATCATCAATCAATCATCAATCATCAATCATCTTTTTCATAGTATTGTTATGCTGCAGGTTTGGAGAGCAATTTTGGAGGAGGATTTGAGCACTTGAGCTTGGATATTGCAACTTCTCTCTTCTTGTCTACTTCTTCTTGCATCCATGGCTATTCATGTAGATTAGATTCATGTTTATTTTCATAGATTAAACTTGCATTTGTATCTCCTAGCATAGATTAATAATGCATTGTTATCATATAGATTAATTTCCTTTTATGCATTGTTATCATATAGAGTAGATCTCATTTTCATGCATTTGAATCTATCACTTCATGGCATACTTGCATGGGCATTAACTAGGTCAATCTGAGGGCCTCCATTTCACACCTTTGCACTCCATGACTAGAGAGCTATGGATCGATATTTGAGGCCTCATTCTTGAGCAACCTTGGATGGAATGATTTATAGAAGTGTGTCAATATTTTAGCACACATTTTTTGCACCCACCGAGAGGCATGATGCTCCTGATTTTCCTCCATTTTATTCAGATCTCATATTTTCTAATCTTTACATGGTTATTTTATTGAAGTTTTTCAAGCCTAACCCTTGTGCAAATTTGCTTGGAGATGAAAACCCTAGATTTTCAAAGATTTGATCATATCTCCCAAACAGCTTAGAGTTTCGGTCTAAAAGTTTTTTTGCAGGTTGGTGACATAGCAGAGAAGCTCCAGTAAAAAATTTAGAATTTTCTGAGGTATTGTGAATTTTTTATAATTGATTCTTTATTTTTCATAAAACCTTAATTTTCAGCGCAAATCAGCAAATTTTTCAAAAATTTTTACATTTTCAAAAATTTCTTTAAATTCTATAGGGGGTCTATTCTTTGATTTTTAAATTTGGATGCAATATCATAGCTCATTTGGTCGATTTATGAAAACTGGTCTATTTTGGGAAAATGGCTTCTTAGGGCACAAATGAAAAGATATTTTTAAAATTCTGACATTTTTGGAAAGCTCTCTGTTTTTTAACAGGGGTCTCTTTTAATTCCTCTTATTCCTCAAATGTATGCACCCTAAAATGGTCGCCTAGACTTTGGGCCCCATTTATTATTTTATTAATTTATCAAATTCCTGAATCAATGCTTTAGAATATTTTCAATTCAAATCAATTTCCTTGATCAAATTGTAATTAATTCAATTATTCAATTATTTCAATATTTTCTAAGGTTTGATAATTTTTATTTAATTAAAATATTTAATCTCCCTTTTAATTAAATGAAATTCCTCTTATTTAATTAAAATATTTAATCTCCCTTTTAATTAAATTCATCTTATTTAATTAAATTAAATTCCTCCCATTTAATTAAATAAAATTCTTCTAATTTATTTAATTGAAAGAAAACCCCTCTTTTAATTAAATAAATAAAAATCCCCACTTAAAGCACTTTATTTGTTAAAAAGGAAATAAATTAAATAAAATCTCTTTTTCATTACATCTTCCTAAGTGGTGGGTTTTTGCCTCTTAATCTCAACCATTGATCAATTTTTTTTGCCTCTTAATCTCAACCGTTCACTTTCCTATATAAAGAAATCTCTCCTTCTCATTTGATAATCATCAATCAGCAATCAATCATCAATCATCAATCATCTTTTTCATAGTATTGTTATGTTGCAGGTTTGGAGAGCAATTTTGGAGGAGGATTTGAGCACTTGAGCTTGGATATTGCAACTTCTCTCTTCTTGTCTACTTCTTCTTGCA
>MU227908.1:3270790-3287381 GCA_018584345.1 Thuja plicata
GTAAAGAAAAACCCCAAGCCAAAAATTCCTTTAAAAAAACTCACACATCTCAACTTTAATCAAATAGATTAATTTCTTTAGTTAAAGAGATCATAGATCATCCATTGGAGAAGTTTAAAAGCTTCCCTTCATTGGGCATTCTAGTATCCAATGACCAAAAGCAACAATCCACCATCCAATTATATTGACATTCTAAAAAGAGAAATTTCAAGATCTCTACCATAATTCTAAATATATATATTCAAAAAGTTTAAATCATAAAAAGTAAATCCTAACAATTGTAATGAGAAACATCTCATACAAGGAAACTCTCTTGTTACTAACTTGCACTTGGTGTTAATAGGCTGGTTACCAACTTCATAGTGAAATTAGGGCCTGTTGTTTCTAGTTAAAAAGCGAACCTTAAGAACTCAACATCAATTCTATTACAAAAAATGAAGTACGAAGAATCCCAACAATAATTCAAAATGTACATTTAAATTAGATGTTAACTAAATCAAAAGACTTAAAATTTACCTCGCTTGAAAAAAAAAATGAACCTTAACAACTATAGGAGAAAAACCTAAAGTATAATCCAATAGATTAATTTCATTAGTTAAAAAGACCATCCATTGGAGATATTGAGAAACCCCCCTCCATTGGGCATCCTAGTATCCAATGAGCATAAACCCAGGGCCATTGGAGGAGGTTGTGTGAAAGCAACACTATGGCAACTTATTTATTTGTATTGATTAGAGGTTTTCCCCCTCTCTACTTGTATGTCCATTCACTATAATTGATAGGCATCATTTTCAAGTGTCCTTTGCACATTTGATTACAAGTCACTACAAACAATGACATCAATGTCCTCCTTATTCTTCTTCACAAATTTCAACAACACATTAACCTAATTTTCACCCACTCCCTCCAAAACAAAAAACCAAAGAGGAAAGTTGAAAACCAAAAAGTATTTTTTTAAATAAATAAAAAAAGGGATAAGAATATTTTTTTAATGCAGGTAACTAACTTGTTTTCCATCATGTTGACGTCACTGTAGTAAGATTCGATTTTTTCCACGTACTTACGTTGTTGGCATACGGATACGGATACGGTCTCTGCGGGGTATAGCTATACGGTCCCACGATCGAATCCCGCTGTGCGCTTATGGACAGTGGCAGGCCTACGATCGAGTCTTACGGAGTCTTTGTTTGTATTTGTAAGAGGAATATAGGAAATGAAGTCTTTGGACTGTATACTGCGTAATTTACAGGGAAGGTAAATGGTTTTTTCTTTCACTTTTGCCAGCAGGAAGTTCGTACGCGAGGACATTCCGCTGTCACGCAATTTAAAGAGCTTAAACCAGGGATAAATCCACTCACTCAATTCGTTCTTTCCTTCCGGCTGCGAGGAGGAAGGATCGGACTAACAAGCTCACGCTGAGCATTTCTTTTTAATTTTTTAAATGTGTGATGCGCGTTGCTGACAAAAGATGCTAAAAAATCAAATCTTGAGATCACAGCTCGAGTGAAGCTGTTTTGGATGATCTATATAATGTGAGTCGGCAAATAAGTTATTTGCGGGATGCTCTGAGGAGATTCCTTTTTTAATGTAAAATGGTGAGTCGTTTCTGATTCTTTTGAAGTTTCTGCTGTCTTGTATGAGAAATTGGTGAACTTTGTTTAGAGATGGGAGAAACGCCGTTTTGAGTGGATTAGAAATTAGGAGCTTGGGTAGCCTGTAGGGTAATGTGGGATGCCGCGGTTAAAAGGCTTGGAGATCGTAATTTCTGTGGCCCAGGTTTTAGTGATTGGTCGTCAATGGTGTTTAGTGGATAATTTTAGGAATTTCATTGGAGGTTTTAGTCGTGCTGAAGAATTACAGTGTGAGAAGCTTCAAAATGAATAGTGTCTCCGAAGTGTATAGTTTGTTGAGTTATAAGTGCGTCCAAACCCGCTTAAAGAGCGTAGTCTGGACGGCTAAGGTTTTTAAGGTTGGCCATCAACGGTGTTTAATGCCATTTTTATTTTTATTTTTATTTTGGGAAACTTGTAGAGAAAATCTGTCCAATCTGTACGGTTAACTGTGTTGAATGTGGTTCGGAATTGGGAAGCGTGGCTGAATCAGCAAAGAAATCGAAGTTTTTATGGCCTAGCTTTTACTGTTGTCACTGACAATGTTTTAACACTTGTTTTGCAGCGAAATCGTTGAGGATTTATTGATTTTGAAGAATTGCGGATATTTATTGAGATGCAAGGGTATGGACTCTGATTTTGGCGTGGAACAGCAAGCTCCCGGTGCTGTTCCTGATTCTAAGACAATGGCTAACCATCATTCTTCGTTTAATGCCATATTTAACACAATTGACACAATTATTTGCGACGAAGCTTTCCAAACAGTAGAATTTCGTGAAATGAACCCCAAGAACCCCTTTGGAGGAGGTCCAGCGGGTATTATGGACGGATCATTTTGTTCTGATACGGCCTTTGCTACTAAATTCTTACATAGGCCTAGTTTTTCTGCATTAATGGCTGACGAGTCCTCAGACGCTGACACTCTACTGGATTCCAGTAAGGATTCCTTTCATTCCGTGAATCTAAATGCGCTGGGCGTAAAGAATGGCTTAAACTCTACCGATTGGAACCATTTCGAGGCATTAAAGCTTGGTGCCGAGGTTTCTAAGTTTAACATTGGAAGCGTACCGCCCAGCGCCTTGGCGAGCTTTCCTTCTGACCCTGCCTTCCTAGAACGAGCTGTGAAATTCTCGTCGTTTGGTGGCAATACGGAGCACATTGCACAAGAAAATGTGACTGGCGGGGCTTCGAACCCTCGAACTGTTGCTGAAAATGGTGCAAATGCTTGCTCTGAACCGGCAAAATGCGCAGACGACGGCGTTGGGAAGAAAAGGAGAGCAAAATCTTCGACTTCTGGACAGAACAACACCAAGGTTGGAGTCTAGTAAATTGCAGTTTATGTTGACACATTTTCTGTACGTTTTTTTTGTTTACTGAATGTAAAGTGGTGCAGGAATCGGAGGAGAGTAGAGGCAAACGATGCAGAGTTGGTGACAACAGTGAGAGTGATGATAATACGTCTGAGTCTACCCCTCAGAAAGGCAAGGACAAAAATTCAAAGCCTCTTCAGAAGGAAGATAATTATATCCATGTCAGGGCAAGAAGAGGCCAGGCTACCGATAGCCATAGTTTAGCTGAAAGGGTATGCTTTTAGGCTTCATTTGTTCAGATTGTAGTATGTTTAATTTAGGACAGGGTTTTTATTCTTTTTAGCTATTTGCTGCAGGTGAGAAGAGAAAAGATCAATGAGAGAATGAAATTCTTGCAGGACCTGGTGCCCACCTGCAACAAGGTAAAGTGAATAGACCTAGTCTCTGTGGGTTTTTCTAATCATTGTTGCGCTAGATATAATCCACCTTCTGATCAGGCTAAAATATGGTTGTGGGGCATTGCCCAGAAAGGAATGGCCTCTTTAGAAAATGATAATTATATAGAAATTTGGGGCTCCTGAGGACTGAGTAGACTAGATCCATTTAAGCTATAACAAAATCAGGATCTCATTGGATGATATAATAGCTATGTTTTTTCTGCTTCCTTAGCTTTACTAACATTGAAGCTTAGACTTCTTATGATTGATGATTTTTTCTTCTAGAGTTCGCCCTCTTCCACTACAAGGTGCTTAAAATGATGGATCTTTGCACCCTGTAATGGGCTGATTCAGCCCTTTGCCATTAAACAACAAGGTGTTGTTCTCATTATCAAGGTTATATTGCTTGAAAGTTCTGCATTCATGTGGATTTGGCTTTGTGATTTTTCATGTAACCTACCGTGCGTGTTTGAGAGACGCCCCTTTAGTTTCAAGTTTCAACCAGTCACAGTCATGTTCTTATAGCCATTCTTGTTGGCTTGGCAGCATAGGAGGTAGCTACCGAAATTTTTGTTATGTGATCCCTTCTCCATATTATCATGAAGCCAATACCCTTCATGCAACGATGATATTTTTAATTAAGCTGGTGAGGCACAGGACTCAAATGCTAGTCCAGGATTTATTGAAACCTCCAAGTTCAAGCTCCATCTGCAGACAGATCTTCCTGCAGAAGCACACCATTCATTGGAGAAAGACAGTCCCGTTGCCCTCGGGATTACACTTGACCACTGGAGGAACCACTTCAGACATCAAAAATTCATATAAAAATCCAATAATGTAACCTCTCTGTTCCCAACAAGAGTGTTGCTCTATACACTTGGACATAGGATCAGAATCATAGACTAGTAGCAAGTCCAAGAGCCCGATCCATCTGGCATTTGCAGAGTCAAAATATATCCACCATTTGTAAAGCCTGTTCCCCAACCTATGGTCAGCGAAGTGCTGAGAGCAATGTTTGTCGGTTAGGATCATTGCATCCATAAGAGGATGTATAAAGCAATGTTTGTAGTTTGGGATCCTTCCATCCATAAGAGGTAGCATAACGCAATGTTTGTAGGTTAAGAGCACTTCCATGCATAATAAACTTTGTTTTAGATATTCTTCAGAATGATCTTATCTTAGTCTAAAAGTTCTCAGCATGTATGATATGCTAACAATCATAGAGCATAGGAAACAGAAAGCAATTCTTTTGGAGATCCATAAATAAAAGATCTTAGGAGAACATTTATGTGCATATAATAGAAAATGAAACATATCCAATATTCTTATATTTTGTTAATGTGGTCTAGGATTCATACAATAAAGAAAAAGATAAGCCATTATGAAGTTAGTATGAACTTAGTGGACTACACGTGATTTGAAATTGACTCTAAAACTATCAATCTACAGGGCATGAAAGATGTTACTAGAATGTGTGCCGGTCTTGCATTTTGTCAATAATGTGTAGGTATTTCTGTAGTCAAGGAAAAGGCTACATATTATGAACTCACTGGATTCAAGGTGATTCAGAACGATCACTTACTGAAGTGGTTAGCATTAATATGACTTTCTTTGATTTCATGCAGGTCACTGGAAAAGCAGTGATGCTTGATGAGATCATCAACTATGTTCAATCCTTACAACACCAAGTAGAGGTAACTGATCCAAAAAGTTCATTTGACTTTATTAATGTTGTTTTAATTGCTTGCAAGTAAAAAGGTTGCCCATGAATCAGTCCGCCTAAGAAACAGTCCCGAGTATGATCTTTGACTGAACAGAGAGCTTCCCGTAATGCCCAACTGACCACTATTTTAATGTTGATAGTATGATCTTGTAAGCTTTCTGTGAAGTTAGGTTAATATTACATGTGATGAGAGGTGCCTTAAGAAATCCTACCACAAGTCTATATGTTTCCATTTATGATTGAATTAGTACTATTATGCAGTTTTTATCAGATCAAGCTAATGTCCAATGGGTAGCTTAAAGCCTCTTTCTGTTTACGTAGAGTTAGAACTGTTGAGCCTTTACGTTTCTCAGGGTCGGGATTTTTCCCGAGTCTAATCCCCGGGTCGTCGAGATTGCTTGCCTCTGCAATTAGTGTATATCCCTGCTGAATACGTCTCCACTCTCCACACCAGAAATTTAAGCCGAGGCATCCCAGAAGCATGGGTTAGGGATTGAGCCCTGAGCTTCAGTAGCTTTAACAGACATATATACATACAAACAATACTAGACCTAGGAGATGGTAAAACTATTTTCTAGCCATAATTCTGGCATTTACTATATTTAAATTGACAAGGCATTCTAGTTGGTTTGCACAAGTCTCAAAGCGAAACCTTAGTTCTATGCCCCCTGAATCTGAAGGTTCTAATTTTTCATCTGTTTCTGTCAATGCAGTTCTTGTCCATGAAACTGGCAACAGTCAACCCAAAGCTTGACTTTAACATCGACAATTTATTTTCCAAAGAGGTAGTATTCAGGAACCTGAATTTCATGAATGGCCTATGTTTAGTTCTTCAAGGTTTTCCGAAGACATCGTATTCTGAACTTCATTGCAAATTGTTAATTGTGCATAGATGTGCGGAAGCTTCACAAGCAAGGGAATGCCTCCTCCATTCTTTCATCTAGAACAGTTTAAACATGCCTCATTGCAGCCAGGACCAAATCCCGGATCAGACATCCTGTCTGCTCTGAGTTCAGCAGACTCTGCAGAAATGTTTGATGGTCCAAATTTTCAGGTTAATATTTTGACCTTTAGTTTTTTAATCATCAAAACAAACTCTAAGCTTGAACGTTTTTATGCTCTAGTTTTATGGATTCCAAATTTCCCTTATTTCAAGATTCTGTTCTATTCGTTCATTGGAGTGGTTTCCAGTTCTCTTTACCTTTTTCTTGGTCATATTAAAATATCACCTTGCATTTTTAACAAAACATTGGTACTGGCAGAGGCAGTCATCTTCTGGAGAACTGGGTAATATGTATAATGTGGGATTGCTACAAGGCAGAGTGCAACAGCTGCAGCAGCAACAGCAGCCACCACTGTAATCCTTTATAATAATACACTGACACTGATCTTTTCACATCAAATCTTACTATATTTTGACCGTGCCCATTTTTTAGGAATAGTTTGTTGCAGTTACAACTTACTAGTAAGTAACCTAGCAGGAGTGTACATATATGCAATGAATGAATGACTTGTGGCTATCTCAATCTGGTCCCCTCACATTATTCTTTAGAGTTATAGAAATTCCCAGATTCATCACTATTGGACATGGAGCCATGATTATCATTTGACTAAGTTGGAAATGCTGCAGTCCAGCTTTTCTCAATCTCACCTTACTTTACTTTGACCGAACTTCACTTGAAACAACAGAAATGGAAGTCTCCTGCAAATAATAACAATATATCATTATATGCTTTCCATTTTTATTTGTCTGATATGAATGAAAATTCACAGTTGTACAAACTGTTAGAAAGCATCCATATTTGTCAAAATTCAATATTCTTTTATGCTGTAACACACAGTTTCACATGTTCGATTTGGGTAACAAATAAATGAGTTGAAAGAGATTTATAAGTACAAGAAGCAAGTCAATCAATGAAATAAAGATGAAAACGTAATTTATTTATTATCAATGAAATATCATGCATCAGAGGAAAAGCTCTAAAGCTGCAGCACCTCATTAATATAAATCTCTGAGATGCTGAGTAGATCTCCATTTATGTGTTGAAATAAGTGAAGTTACATCAGTGGAAGCATGAGGGGGCCAATTTGTAAGTGTTCAGATGTGGACATCATATCAAAAATGAAAAATATCATGACATGCATAGTGAGCGTAGTTTATCCTCACACAGTCACAAGGTCTTTTCATCAAGCGAAAAACAAACACCTGCAACATGAAAGGCTTTTTGTTAAAAAGGGAAATAAAAATAGTCTATGTGGTAATTGTATCTTGGAGAAACAAAGCATGTTTACATCGGATTTTAGAAATTCGAAGAGATTCTTAAGCTAGGTAAGCTGTCGATGAAACCTCGACCAAAAGCTTGTAAGTATGCAAGTTTCAAGATTGTTCCTAGCATTATCGTATATAGTTTATTTGGAAAGAATGTAAAAAAGAATATTTAAGAAGTAAACATTAACAATTGATCATCAAGGGTCAACTAAATGTAACAACTTACATAATTGTCCAATCATAGAGGCACCTTTGAATCTTCCGATGGTTTGTGATTTTAATAAGTTTCAGAAATTGTATATTGAAGTTCACAACTATTGTAATAGATAAAAAGGTATTGAAGCATTTTGTTGTGACAAATACAATGTTGTGATACTTTAAAATCACTTCATTAGTATGTATATGTATTATTAACATGTGTTATATAGGAATTGTATATTGAAACTCACAACTATTATAAAAAATGAAAAAGATAAGATATTGAAGTATTTTGTTGTAACAAATGTAATGATCTCATATTTTAAAATCAGTTTTATTGTTAGACTAGCATTCTAGCAATGCATATGTATAATTAACATGTGTTAGCACATTTAAGCTCGATATAAATTATGGTTGAGCCTTTGTTGGTTTCTTTTCAATTAGGAGTATATTACATTTTCTAAATATAAATAGAAGGTACCCAAATCTTAAATGGAGGTCATTAGGTACATTAGTGAGGTTGATCTAAGCATTACAATGTGGCTCATTTGGAAAGGTAGTGGTAACAAAATTTAAGGGCTAAATACTCATAGTTGACAATTAGTCAAATTTGTCAAGGATCAACACAAAGTGATGAATCTTACATAATTGTCCAATCATGAGGGGTACCTTCAAATCTTCTAATTTGCTTGACTTCCATCTTGGACTTAACTCATTCATACCCTTATAGTATAGGTTATCTTTTTTTTCCAAATTAGACCATTGGGCAACATGCAACCACCCTTACAAGTCAATTTTAGCTTGATTTTGATGGGGCTTCCAAACTCGACCAAGGCAAACAAGCACAAGAGGCATTGACTTCCATCTTGGACTTAACTTGTTCATCCCCTTATTTATAGAATAGCCTTTTTTTTTTTTCAAATTAGACGCTTGGGCAACACGCAACCACCCCTATAAGTCAATTTTAGCGTGATTTTGATGGGGCTTCCAAACTCAACCAAGGCAACCAAGCACAAGAGATATATGATCTAGAACTCGATTTGGTTGTTTGAGTCTACCAAGTCATGAAGATATATTTTTAGGTATCATGAGATCTCAAGCAACTAAGAATCATTTCATCACCAAAGAGATTGAACAGTTGGAATGACACTTATAAAGCTAGATTTTAAGGCATTAGGGATAATTTAAAACATCCCCATGTTGGTACAATTTTTTAAATGTTAGATCCATTGTCAAGCCCTTTTTAATGCGTTGTCCACTTTAATAGTAAATAAACATATTATAAACAATGCATACATTCTTGCAAGAAATAAACTCACCCTATTATTGATAGAAGAGGGAATTATTGTTGTTATTTCTGGTTTAGATTGTGTATGTTCTTTTGCATCAACATTTTGGATTGCACATTGTGATCCATCATCTTTCTACTCCATGAGTTTTCTATCATCCTAATGATGGATCACAGAGTGTGATCCGAAATGTTGATGCGAAAAAATATACACAATATAAACCAGAAACAACAACTACTACTACTATGGATTGTGGAAAACTAATATTCTTATAAGAGGGAATTTTAGCGATTTTAACATTTGAAAGGTTGTTTAGAACACTATTCTCCTCATTTTAGCACTAATGAGAGATGATACGATGTTTTAAGTGCTTAAAACTCAATAATAAGCGATTGAAATGAAAAAAATGCTTGTGGTGATAAGATCCAACAAGATTTCTTATAGTTATGGGGCCATAATAGAGACAAAAGGGTCTAAATAACATCTTATATGAGTCCAATTAACCATGAAGACAATTGTAATATCTATGTTAGATAATGTGTAGCAATGGGATGCTTGAATGCATACCCTTCCCAAAAAAATTCAACCATTAAGATTTTTTCCAACTCTACGTGGTGTTTCTTGTGTATTACATTGTGTGGATGCCTTGTTTCTTATGTATTCTTGCTATTGTTATGTGAATCACTTGAGAATAAAAAAATATTATAAAACTTGTTTGTTTATATCCACTAAGAATTTTTTCTAACTAACGATTTTGGAAATTTTAGGCAGTTTATCAGTTTACTCACTCACTTGTGATTAGAATTCTAGTCACATAGTGCATGACAGTGTGAATTCGGTGTTTTGCCTAACTAGTTTTTTCCTAGTAGGTCATATTCACATGTAAAGTTTACTTAGGTCCTAGAAATAATCTAGAAGACTTATTTGTTAATGAGGTCTTATCTTATCTCAATTACTTGTGTCCTAAGTCATTTAATTTTTATTATGATTAGTTATCTCATGATATAATATTAAAACACATGTCATGATCTTGTCTAGTCTTATTTTCCGCCTTGTCTATATCATTTAAGCTCTTTTCTTGACATGCTCTTTTGTGGATGGTTTTCTCTTGTTTTGTAGGTGATCCTAGGGTGTGTGTTAATCCTAAGCTCCTATAGTCCATGTTAAGTGTATCTTTTAAAATTTTGATACTTCTTTCAATCATTGATGGGTTCTTTAAATGTTAATGAAGGTTAGTACTATTTTATTTCATTATTTATGTGTAGTTAAGCCATCAATTTTGATAGTCATTTATCTTGAGCTATATGATCAAAATTTGATTTATTGTTGAAAATGAGCTTATTTTATGCTTTATTGATGGAATTGATATTTTCCACTTTGGCGTTATTCTTTATTATTATAGTGGTTATGCTAGAATGTTTTCATTTTTTCACCATGTATCTTGTAATATTCTCTCTATAATGTACATGAAGGGAATACACTAGTTTGTATAGAGTGGATGGTAAATAACAACGTGTAATGAAAGAAAATAGGTGGTGAGGGCATTCACTAGGATGTGTTGATGAACTAGAAAGCTCAACCCTATGTTCTATCATACATTGGAAGGAAGATGACCCACTAGGGTCAAGGAGGCTCGAGCTCTACACAGATGCAGTGATCAATTGCTTGAATGGAAGATTACTATGCAAATGAAGATGGAAAATGCAAGACTTAGGGTTAGAAAGGGAGATGAGATGATTTTCTATATCCATAGACAGACAATAAACTGAAAATCCAATTTCAAGATCAGATTCAATAAGCAAGAGCAATGATTGACCTGTAAACCAAATTTCAACCCAAAACAAGAGTTTAGGGGTGACTAGGAGGGTCAGGGTGACCAAGAGGTCAAATAAGAGTCCAGACACCTTTGACCCAATAACTTCTGATGAAAAGACTATCAATCTATAGCTCTTAGTCTATTTTTTCCATAGCTCCTTCCGCACAGGAGCCACCTATCACCTGCTCTTAGAAAAAGAGGGAAAAGTGTTATGGAAAGGGGTTTGCCTAAGTCAAACCTTGATTTTGGAATTAACCATTAAAATTGAATATAAATGTAGGTGAAATGAAAGTGTTGATATAAATTAGAGGCTAGATCTCAAAATAAGATGTCTTATACCTTGATGGTGCAAATGCTCTTGAAATGGGATCACAAGTGTTGATGCAATATCATGAGTCCATAAAGAGCTAAAAGGAAATCACAAAAGACATGTTTGCATGAAGGTTGTTTGAAGCTTTCCATAATGAAGAATATGGTAGGATAAAATGCCTTGAATGCTTGATATGCTTGATATGCTTGATTTCTCCTTAAATTCTTTAGATCATGAATGATTGTACTTGAATGAATCCTTGCTTGTGATTAGATTGGATACCAAAATGAGGGAGGTAGCCTTGCTTATATACCTCACCTAGTCATTTTAAGGTGCAAAAAATGAAGGATGCCAACGTGGATTTGGGGATCTTGGTAAAATCAAAAGACCTTACCTAATTCAAATTTGAGCTTAAATCTTAGGGTATGGGGCGAATCTTAGGTTAGGGGCGACTAGATTCGCCCCTGACCCACTGAGTTTTCCTATACTAGCCAATACAGACACAAATTTGGGTTAGGGGTCCAATTTGATATGGGGATTCTACAAATATGCACGAATGAAGGTGTGATATCAGAATAATAGATAAAAGGCCACACATGATAAAATAGGGCCAATGTATGCAAGTGGTGATTGAATGGATGAAATAATTAAAGGGGTGCACCTATAATTAAGGTCCCATATAGAAATTGAATTAAGAGAGGACTCATGTTTATTAATTTAATTAATTAAATGCATAATGAAGTCCTATGCATGCCAAAATGAAAAATACACTAAAATGGGTACTAAGCACAAAATTGGACACCTTAGCCAAGGTGTACAATTTATGATGCTACATTTAGCCCCCACTTTATCGAGAGAATGAGCCTACATGCATACTCACTGTAAAATGTGTACAGTTTATAATGCTACATTTAACCCCCAATTTAGCAAGAATATGAGCCTACATGCATACTCACGGTAAAGTAGAGAGAGAGGGATAATCATGGGAAAATTTGTGAAGAGATAAGACATCACTAATTCTATGGGAACAATCCCACAGATCAAGGATCACAACTCATACAACCATGTGCAAGGGCACATAAAAAATAAAAGCACAAGATAAAGGAAAGGAAAAAAAAGAAAAGAAAAAAACAAGGGCAACACAACAAAGGGGTTAGTATTTAATTGAGAGTGTACATATCTAGAACATTTTAATATAATGAATTTACAGACATCAAGAATTTGAAATGCCTTCTCCCGCGGTTGTCTCCTACTCGACGGATTTGAATCTTTCTATGGGGTCATTGGCGCCTGGTGCGGCTGGTCCAGGGGTCTTCAGTGGGGGAGTGTTTCCTGTGCTACTACAACCTTTTGTCGAGATTGGGGCCCGTGGACCTACTAGCTCTGCCTCTTATGCAAATGTGGCTTCTTTTGAAGCAGATATTAATGGTGCATTGTCTTATGCTCTTCCTACTCTTGGGAGAGGGGGCCTCCGTTCCATATTAGTAACGCCTATCTCTGTAAGTGATCCCATAGTGGTAAATCTGGAAAATGATACAGTTGATGGGATCTGTAATAATTCAGAGGGTTTTTCCTCTAATGTTGCTATCTATAGATTTAGGAGTTTTTGGTCCTCTCTATCAGACCTGCATGCGTGGATATCCAAACATTGGGGGCCTATTTTATCTGATATTGTCCAGATATTCCCTGTGGCAAAGGGTTTTTTTATTGCAAAATTTGACAATGCTAAAGATGAGAACACTATTTTGTGTGATAGTTGTTTCTCTTGGGAGGAGCATTTCCCCCTGATGACTAAACCTTGGCATCATGATTTTGATCCTCTTACTGAGTCTTTTAATAAAATACCCTTATGGTTGAGGCTTCTGAATCTTCCCCTGCATATTTGGTTGGATTCTATTCTGGAATCTGTGGGAGAGGCTATTGGGGATTTTCAGATGATTGATTTGGTATCCTCTAACATTTTTCACCCGACGTATGCTCGTATCCTATTGGAGGTTGATGTTTCTAAGGGTCTCCCTGAGAAGATGACTTTGGCTTCTCCTTGGGGCTCTTGGATCTAGTCTCTAGATTATGAGGGAATATCGTTCAGATACAGAAAGTGCCACAAGACTGGCCATATTGTTGCCTGGTGTTTATCGGATAGGGTAAAATCAAAGAAATCGCCTTCTTGGTCGGTGGGTGTTGTTGACCACCATTATACGGTTAGAAAATTTTCTAAGGATGGGGGTATGGCTGGTTTCTCCTCTCAGGATAAACACGCTAATGCTTATAATATTGATGTTATCTTGGTTCAGACCGTTGATGTTGTCCTTTTGGGTGTTGCGGTTGTTGTTCCTGACCGGACTGCTAATGTTGTCTCTAGTTCGATTATCCTGCCTACTAGTGATGTGGTTTCAGATGCCCAGGATTTTTTCAGGGGGATTTGGGGAATGGTTGTGATGTTGTCCCTATCCCAACTATGGATGCTGGTGTGGCCAGCTTTGCTTCTCAGGTTGTGGGATCTTCTGCTAATTCTTTGGCTTAGCCGAACGCAAATAAGAATATGGAGGAAGGATGGACAACAGTTAAAGAAAATAAATTAAAGTCTCTCAGACCTTCTTTTGATATGAGTTTACAGTCACATAAGGGTGAGCTTAAATGATTTTCTTGATTGCCCTTTATTGTGAAATGTTGGTCTGGTCTCGATTTCATTCTTGTGGGAATGATTGGTAGTTCTCTTTGGTGTGTTAGGTGTTGTTTCATAGTAGTTTCTTTATTCTCTTAACATTCTATCCTTTGGTGTTTATTTGTAAAAGGTTTCGGTTCCTTTCAAAACTTATTTTTACTTAATCAAAACAAAGGGGTTAGTATTAAAAAACAAAGGGGTTAGTATTAAAAAACAAAGACTCCAAATCAACTATTTGAAGAGACCTTGATGAACAAAACGTCTCAGCCGCTAGTATCACATTAGAATGTTATTGCAAAAGCATAAATGGTCATATAGAAAGTGCAAGAGCATGCATCAAAGATGATTCAAGACTCTATGATCAACCAACCTACAATGCATATTATGCTAATGGGATCATGAAGGGGAGAGATAAAGGAAATCATGAATGGCGTTGGCTAGGAAAGTGTGTCATGCTAGGTGATCCAGGAAATAACATAGATTCCATTGGAGAATAAGTTGTGTTATGTTGTGTGATCTATGAGACAAAAGAGGAGGAAAAGTAGGAAACAATCTAATGAGTGAGTTATGCTAGTTTCACTCATCTCAAGAGAGGGATTAGTGGAAAGATAGAGTTGATTGTCTAGCAAGTTGTGTTATGCTAGTCAACTCGTCCCAAGGATAACCAAGCAAAGCATTGTATGCAAATAAATCTAGCAAAACATGATTGCCTCCAGGAAAGCGTTATCTCCAAAAGAATCCTCAAAAATAGTGCAAAAGAGTTTCCCCAAGGAAAGCATTGTCTCCAAAGGAATATGCTAAAAATGGTGCAAAAGGATTGCCCCAAGGAAAGCATTGTCTCCAAAGGAATCTGCTTTAAACCGTGAAAAAGGATTGCCCCAAGGAAAGCATTTTCTCCAATGGAATCCACTAAAAATGGTGCAAAAGGATTGCCCCAAGGAAAGCATTGTCTCCAAAGGAATCAACTATCTAATACACAAGGAGGCCACATATATGCTCCCCTCCTTAAGATGACAACATAGAGCTATGATGGAATCTTAAGTAAAAGAAGAATAAGAATACCCATCTTCAACACTAAGGAGATATCCTCTAGGCAACAATGTACATACAACCTTAGCCAAAGAGGTATAACTCTTTGAAGGCCAAGGGAGAGACAACTTTGTAATAAGATATCTTTCAACAAGTATAAGGGATCCTTAGGAGGAAGAGATCTTTGCTCCAAGACATCTATATATTCTCAAAAGGAGATCTTGAACAAAAATATCATCTTTGACCAGAAGAGGGGAAGGAGAACAAGAACTAACCTTTTCCCTCTTTTGCTAGGTAAAATGGGATTCTTGATGAAGGATGAAACACTTTAAGCCCCCAAGTAAGGGATTTTTTATGATAGAGATGCAATCACAAATAAAGAAGAGGGTGTGGTCAAGGATACACACCTATTGCATAAAAAAAGAATCCTTGATCAAACAAAAAATTTTATGTAAGAAAGGACGTCACATGATAAAAAAAAATACACCACTCTACCAAGGAAAGTGGATCCTTAGAAAGGATAAAGGATTGAGAAGGGAAACCTTGTCTCCAAAGCATGAAGGCAAGAAAAAAGATAACACATTATGTATCCTAAATGAAAGATCATTTATAAATAATATTGCATCAACACTATACATATATCTAGTCTAGATAAGTAATATTATTTACAATTATTTCCATTTGTTGACAATGCCAATGAGATTTTTTGGATGTAGACTTAGTCTACAAGATGAGATTTTAAGTAGGTCATATAATTCTACTTGATAATACCCTAACCCTTGTGAAAGTGTTTTTTAACTTAAGACACATGATCCATGTTGTCATAAACATTCAATGACATTTTTGGAGTTATACCTGAATCCTAACCAAGGTGTTCAGACTATAAGTTATGATGAACTTAGGCTAGAACTTCCTACCCTTACATTTGATGTGACGCTAAATTTAACTTTAAAATACTAAGTTTTTGAATAACATTGTTAGATGTTTAAATTTGTCACTTCTATACACCAAAACAATGCAAAGTCAACGGGGAGAAGGATGTCACAACACACCTTTTCAACCTAAATATTATGCGTAATTAATTGAATTTTAAAGGAGAATTGTCATGATGAAATAAAAATGCACACACCACAGAAAAAAAATCTTGTAGTTAGATCACACATGTGTGGTTGCATAAATATTTATATTTATTTTCTTCAATAGACTATTACATTTAAAGGTTAAACAAAGCTTTAATTTGATTATAAATATAAAAAATAGATAAAGAGATAAATTTAGTTCTTGGGTATAAGGTGAGAACTTTGTGGTGTTTCAAGAGATTTATTTATTTATATGATCAAATCTAAACTAGGCTAAAAAAAAGGTAATACTAAAAGCATTAATAAGGGAAAAAATTACTCCTTTTTTATATTCTTTAAAAAATTAATAAGCATTCTATAGTGCTCTCGTTCAAAACATCGTAGAATTGTTTAAATTGTGCCTTGTGTTTCAATATGGTAAACTAATATGAAAATAAAAATTCTTTAAGAAATTAATAAGCATTCTCACACACACGATACTTGAAACTAATAATAGATGGAAGTAGCAAATGTTGGAAATGAGATAAGTAACTGAGAGGGGAGGGTGAATTAGTTACTCCAAAATAAATCCTTGTCCCTTAGATGTCTAAATACTTTAATACTCTTACTCAGGTGTCAAAGCAATCTTTAATGCAATTATACTTTAGTGATTAAGTGCAGAAACATAAAACATAAAACAAGTACACATATGACACCAGGATTTAACGTGGAAACCCAATATGGGAAAAACTACCAATGTAACTAGTTACTATTTTTCACTCTTCTGAAGTGAGCCCTGTTAGGAGCCAACCCTGTTAAAGGTTACAATAACACACTGTTAGGTGTGACCTTGTTAAAGGATTTAATCACCCTGTGA
>MU227908.1:3297913-3313562 GCA_018584345.1 Thuja plicata
CTCCTTAATGAAATGCAAAGAAGTGAATCCTTATAAAAGGAATCACGAAACCCTAAAGGTGGAAACCCTAAAGAATTATAAAGCTGCCTAAGTATAACTTAAGCATAGAGTAAATAGACTAATAATTCAATAATTAATTATTAGCTATACTAAGACTACTCTAACAATAAGGTATGCCCAAAACTTTTGTGTTTGAATGTTGTCTTCATTAGACTTCAATTCTTTACAATCACTAACTGTGCTTAAATTTTCATTTCTGGGTTCTACAATTACAGAGCTATTTTTCGACTGATACACCTCTGGCCCTGGTGGAGCTGAGAAATGAACAACTTGAAAACTTGTAGGAGATACGCATAGTTGTTAGAGTCCATTGGAATGTTACCATTCAGGGAAGGAAAATCAATTTCAGATTAGGGATAAACTTTGCAACCAAACGCAAAAGATGGATTGACTCATTCATCTTCCGAGTCAACCAAACAGTCCAAACTATATCTGGAAGATGCAAAACCAGAGTTTCAAAACCCTATTTTAAGATAATAAGGTTTTGATTCAAATTCCAATTCCCCAAACAAACGGGGCCTTAGGTACACTAATTTGGAAATACAGTCTGAGTGAGTATTCTACCAACCAATTTACACAAAAACTTCCAGTTTGGAGTAAGCTCATTCACTCAAGATCTAGTTGAACGACATTAAGAAGTAGATTCAAGATCTAGCTAAAAGAAACCATTAGGGGCCAAGAAACCCTAGGTGTAGTCCACTTCAACATGGTTCACAGGCGAAGGGCCAAACTGAGTACTAATAGCAAGCAAGACCAAGAATAGCCATCTTCATGCCTATATCTAGGGCTTCTTAGGCCAAACAATAGTAGGAAAAGTTTGATAATATCAACTGATAATATCAAGAGATTTATCCTACAGAGGTATGAGGCCTCAAACCCACAAGAGGAAATTAGTTGAAGTTTGCTATAAATCCAAGGGAGTGCATGGCCAATGAACCCTAATTCTCAGCACTAAATGGATTGAGGATCTAATCACTCTATTGAAAGGGGAGTAAGGGTCAAAGACTTGACAAAGCTTGTGTTTTCACTTTGAAAAGATGGGTTGTCATTACAAGTTCTCTCAATTCAAGGACTGTATAACAGTAAAAACTACAAGGAATTACAGGTTTCAGAATTCATGATTATAACATCAAATGCAAACTCTTATCATCTGCCATAAATATTCTATGTACTAAGCATTCTCTGTGTTTATTGTTTGTTGATCAGAGTGAAATACTATTTTGATTAAACAGCTCTTGGTTTCAACAATAATTTGGTGATCTAATAATTGGTTAATCAGTCCACTAAACCCTAGGGAAAGAACAAAGATAGAGTGAAATTGTGTTACAATAATGAAGATTTCAATCATCTATAGGATTGCAAAGAGACTGTTTATCATTTTCTTGACTCCAAATTTATTATTCCTTCAAGCACATTTATATTTATTTACACGTTGAGAAGACTTGCTTGTAGCAGGCATATTTAGTTCTAAACTCATTCTTTGCATCATTGCAAAATGATATGTTCATGGAAACTAGATAGTTAAAACTAAATGAAGTGAAATAAAAATCCTCTATAATTGCTTTGATAAGCTCAAAAAAGTGGTAAATTGGGATCATTTTTCCAGCATTGTTAGGTAATCCATAACTGGATATACATCTTTAGGAATATTCAAATGCTAGTCCCAAAATCAGTAACAACTTCTACCAATAGATACTGGATATACATCTTTAGTAATATTCAAATGCTAGTCCCAAAATCAGTAACAACTTCTACCAATAGATATAGGATTCATTCAACTCCATGGAATTTTCCTAAAATTAACTCTTTCACTTCAACCTTCATTGCAAGGAATATGAGGTACTATTGCAATCTGCTTTATAAAATCTGTCATAAAACCCTATTTCAATTTGTACAAATTTTGGGTCTTCATGCTCTGCACTTTCACAAGTGTGACATTTGAACCTCTAAGGACCTTTTTTGTTGATCTACAATGTCTCTCCGCAGATGGGAGGATGATTAGGCTCAATTTCACCTTACACAATAGGATTGAGACACTTGAATTGCTTGTTTCTCTCTTGCCAGGAGAAATTTTGCACAAAATTGGCATCACTTGCCATACACCCCGGTGGAAGGACTGGCACTAGTACCCAGAAACTGCTTTCCAGAGATACAAACCTCGTCAGGGATATTGATGGCTTTCACATCACTTACCTATGGTGGGCGTTCTAAACCAACGTTGGCATTTGCACTCCTCTCATTCCACATGGAGGTTACATTTTATTATAGTTTGGTCTGCTATTACCGAGCTCAAACTAGTACATTTTGCCTCGTGCATTCTTTTCCAAGTCTTACCATTAGGGCCTCATCTCCATCATTTGGGTATCCTAGATCCTAGGTGCCCTTTTTGTGGTCAATCTGATTCATTCCTTCACTTGTTTTGGTTTTTTCGTAAGGCTTAGAATTATTAGGTTTGGATTCATGATTTCTTTTCACCATTCTACCCTCAAATGTTTTCTTGGCATATGGTTCTTCTGGGAGATAACCCCACCATTCCCTTTTCTTTTTTAAAACTTTGGCACACTTTCATAATGGAAATTCTCTTCGCAATTTGGAAAGACAAAAATCCAAAAGCTTTTTCACACGCCCAAATAGATTCTTATGTATCCATATATGCTAAAACTTGCATTTGCAATAATGTGATGTTATCAATCTAGGTTCAATAAGATAACATTTCCCTTGAGGTGACCCACTTGCAAGAATTATTACAGCACTGGGGAAATTTTCTGTGTATTGTGGCCAAAGTTTCTCTAGAAACTTCAATTTTTGGTGGTCGTTCCCCTGCTCACAGTCGTTGTCGGGGTCGAAGTTCTTCTCGATAGCATAGCGACACTTCCCTCTCTCAACCACCTCATCACCACTCACCCTAGCGTCGCTTATTGTCACATACATCTATTGTTCCTCTATGCCACCATAGATCTCCCTCATCCTGGCTTCTTCCAACCGGTCCTACTTGGGTTCCTCCAGCAAGTGTTGGTTGGTCAACTCAAATGGGTGATTTTGGCTGGTCTTCATCTTCCAAAGGGTTTTCTAGGTTGGTGTTGGCTATTTCCCCACAGCGTGAAGACAAGGAGGCTGACAAGGATAATATTGATGGCTGGACAATGCCAAAATTTGAACCTGATCACGAGCCAGGATGGGGAAAGAAGGATGAACCCAACCCTCCTCCTCCATCAGCTATGGCTTTGCCTGCTTGAGGTTGTTCTCTTTCTGGGATAGGCCCAATTAGTTTTTATGATGCTTTTGTTTCAGGGCAAGGCCCTTGTTTCTTACATTTCAGGGCTTAGCCCAAGTGACTCTCAGTGTAGTGACTTTTTCCTCCCATTATTTTTTTCTTTAGATGTAATTTTGATTTTCTAAGTTAATCTAATTGGTCAGAAAATTTCATAAAAAAAAGAGGTCCTTATGCACTTCGTGACGAACCAAACTCATTAACGATCTTGTATGGATAACTTATGGTGGTTAATCAAAATTGCAGTATCAAAATTAGCAAATGCAAAGTTTATAGAGAAGACTTTAAGATAGTAAATTATAACTTGCTTTTCATACTAAAGTTGTCTAAAGATCATTGTATGAATTTGTATAGTAATTTTGGCAAAATTATTTCTTACAAATCATATTATCAGACACTCTCATGCTTGTGCCCCCCAACATCTCAAAAGTCATCCTCTATTCTATTTGGCACCTACGAGATCGCATTTCTTGGAAGCATTTATTTAAATAGGCCACGTGCCTTTGCAGGGAAATTATAACTATAATCTCTAATAAATATCTCATTTTCAATTGAATCGTACCTAGTTTGAACGTTCTATCGATATTCAATAAAAATAATATACAATGTAAATGTAATATCGCCATGTGAGATTTTATTTTAACAAACTGGTTGAGGTGATTCATCTTTCAATTCAAAATAAATTCTTAGACATCAAGTTTCTTAACCTTCACATACTAGTATGAGTCACTTGCTAGAGAATTTCTCTCTTAGTTGGGATTTGAATTCAAGCATTCCACTAACTGTGGGTTAGTTGTCAAGACATGATTATCAGCAACTCCATAAAGAGATAAAATTCATGCGATGCTTAAGTTTTTGAACCACCATCTTTGATGAATTCCTAGTTGTTGCAAGTACTAGACATGGCTTGTGCATGCTTCTAACCTATTACTCTCTCCCATTTTAACACTAGTTGAGAGTATATAGGCAAGTCTCTATGACTGCCAAGTGTTGTCAATACATTTTTTATTTTGTAATTGTGTGTGTGTGTGTGTGTGTGTGTGTGTGTGTGTGTGTGTGTGTGTGTGTGTGTGTGTGTGTGTGTGTGTGTTANTGTGTGTGTGTGTGTGTGTGTGTGTGTGTGTGTGTGTGTGTGTGTGTGTGTGTGTGTGTGTGTGTGTGTGTGTGTTAAACGTGGTTTGTAATAATCAAAGTAGAGAAAACATGGTTTTAAGGAAGGGTAACATATAAAAAAAATTGAAGTCCTTGAACTCCAATAACTATTATTTGATCTTTCATAATAATATTTGAAATTATATAATAGAGTATTTGAATCATATTATAGATTGTGATCTTAGTTAGGATTGTAACTTTTGATTGAGAAAATAACATTTGACATTTGTCATTATAATAGTATGGAGTTCTTATAATATCCTTATAGATTTAAAACAATATTATGGATTAAATTACAAGAAAAAAATGTTGCACATTCTAATATGTTGTAGTCTTAATGTGAGTAACACCTAGAATAGTATAACCATGTATTAGATTGTGATAGTGTTTATCAATTACTGATAGTTAGATTTAGATTCTAACTTCTTCGCCTACAACAATAGTAAATGAATATGTATAACCTTGGTTATTAGTTGAAAAGTTATTGATTGCACTATAATTAAGGGTAAACCATTGATTAGGTATTTGGCTGACAGAATATTGTACTATGAATAGGAGATCACTAAAGAAGGGTGTCAGCAAGAAGTTGAGTTCACTTTTTGGCCAAAAAGTGGAACTGTTTTTCCTATTTTTTCAAGCTTCTCTTGTTTGAGCTGAATATTTGAAGCACTTAGAGATTGAATCTTTAAAAAATTCAGTACGAGAATTTATAGTACTCAAAGTCTACTTTCAAAATATGTAACTTATTTAAATACCCAGATGATAATTTCTTATTTTTAATAGGCATTACTAGAACCCACATATTAAAAGTCCATGTTTCAGGACCATACTAGGTCCGTGTACGACAAGAAAAATTTGATCCAAATGAAACTATTTCTCTGAATCCTTTTGGGGAATGGTACGTAACTCAGTTAATATTAATGACAATATTTATTATATTTTTTTAGTCAATTTTTCTTTTCTTTTCTTTTCTTAGCCATAATTGTTATTTTTAAAGTCTCTCGTGTACAACAAGCATAATGTGACGTAAACATATGATTTTTAATTTTAACTTTTTTAAAATTGTGTAGAATTGTCTCTAGATTGATTTCATATAATTATTTTTGCAAGAAACTTTCAAATAAAAAAGTTATTAAAATAACAAAATATATTGTTCTCTAGAGGTTTGTAGACCCGTTTCAGTAGAAAATCAATGAAAAAAAAAAGTAATCAAATATATAAATAATTTACATATTTAGAATCTACACAGTAAGATCTATAATGGGTTTTTTTTCGTCAAAAAATAATGCAAAAACCTCATTTCCGATTCGTGTCCAAAGTGGAAATTTTCTACATATTGAAATGGCCTCCAATATTCATGTCAAACGAGTTCCAAAGCTCAGGGTTGGTTGACCAAGCCATTTCCAAAGCTTAACCCAAAGCCAATTGGGTGGGAAATTTCAAAATTTAGGGAACGAGGTCCCGCTTACAGAACGCCACCCCGTTCCTGAAGTGTACATTGTGGGATCAGATTTCTGAGGAATAGGATCCTGCTACAAAATGAGGTGACGTGCCCCATTTTTAAATGGGGTGATGTTTCAAAAATAGAACATCACCCCATTTCAAAGTGGGGTCACGTTTTAGTTTTGACCATTTTTTTTAAAAAAATTATTAAAAATAGTTTACTGCATTAGCAATGTACCAGCAGTACGACTGAAAACAATAGATTCTGCAGAGTTGTTTTAGTTTCTGTATTTTTGATTCATTATTATATTCACCATGAGAATGATTCAATTTTTGAGATCATCTTGGATCATTTTTTGTTGAAGTGAACCATTGAAGGCATTATTTGATTGATTTGAATTATCAATCATGGGATCTAAACAACATCAAAAGAGGAAAGGAAGGAGGGATATGACCCTTGAAGAAATGCGAGGGAGAGAGAGAGAGAGAGAGAGAGAGAGAGAGAGAGAGAGAGAGCAAACATCTTGGAGATAGAAGATTGAGGATGCGCCAAATGAATATCGATGAAGCTTCAAGATCCACAATAATTGAAGATCCAAACATTGCAGATACCATGGGGGATACCATGGGGTGTACGAGGGATGCACAAGATGAGGTCTAAGAGGTGAATCCAAAAGATAATACAAATATAGACAAAAATGCAAGTACATCTTTGAATGAACCTTTTAATGATGTAGAAAATGTGACAACAAACATGATTCCAGGTACATCTTCAAATCCACCTTTGAATGATATTGAAATTATGGTTATAGATAATACTCCTTATGGAGATTTATTACTAACATATACTAGTGTTGAAATTGATTCAATTCCTAACATAGTCCTTGAAAGAGTTCATGAATATGAAAATACCCATAGTTTTGCTGATGGTGAAAACCATTTTGTTTCAATGTGAATGAAAATCCTCATGAACATGTTGAAATTGAAAATCCTCCTGTCATTGAAATTGAATTTTGTTCAAAATTAAAATCCTATAAATGTTGTTGACAACGAAAATGAAATTCCTTTCCTAGATGAAAATGAAAATATTTTCCAAAAATGTGCAACTGATAATTCTAACTGTGATGATGATACTGAAAAGTATTTTTTTAATATTAAAAGTAATGTTTTGGATGGTCTTCCCAGTAAGCTATCTTGGAGGCAGATAAGAAAGTATGCTTATAGAATATACAAAGAATTATTTTATCGCAAAAAATAGCATTTCAATGTCAACTTATGATACAATTGATGAGAAGGTCAAAAATGAGAAATATAATGACAAAGTTAGGCATTTATGAGAAACAAAATAAAAAAAGATGCATAAGTTAAACATGCTATACTTACTGTTGTTAGTGTCATTCAGTGTATTGGAAAAAATGAGTCGATCTAAAGATAGGAATGCAGCACGACGAGCTATAATAACTATTATAGTCAATATAAACACTTTGGATAAAAGAATGGTAAATAATATTAGTGGAATTTTAAACATGCATCCTAAAACATTGGTAAGAGCAACAAAGAGAAGATTAAGTATTGAAAATGATCCAATCAACCATTGTTGGAGTTTTAGTGGTAGACTCCCACGATCTGACATGAAATTGAATCCTAAAATTAAATCTTTTTTTGAAAAGTATTGGAATGATAATACAAGGGTATCATCTAATGCTAGAGATGTTTTGAAGTTAAGAGTGGGTTGAAAAATTCACGATCCTCATCCAAAACACCTATTAGACACCACCCAAACTGAATTTTATAGAAAAAAATTTCATGAGGTTGTGTTACCTAGACATATTACCCTTAGTCAAAGATCATTTGAAAAATGTAAACCTTGGTATGTGAAAATCAATAAGCAACTAATATCTTGTTGTTGTAATACACATGTTCAATTTTGTTATTACTATGATGCTTTTTGATATATACATTGTAATTTACATGCTAACATCGCTATGCAGGATTGTGGTATTAATATACCACCTGAAACAATCAAGGAGTTTGTAGCAGGTATTCTGTGAAAGATCTAATGGGCAATTATTATTTTTAAGTTCTTGTATTTTAGGAAAATACACTACTTGTGGAAATTTTGCATTATTAGCACAATATATATGCATGAATTTAGTGAAAATGATTTTGGCCAACAATTAGTGGATGTTGGAAATTGTCGAAATCCTATCGTTGTTGATTCTCATTGCCACTGTCATTACCGACTCCTGCCTACCGGGTTTGCCCGCTTGTGCGCTGGGTGTGGCTACTCTTGGGGGGGAGCTTTGTCGGTGTCCTCTATAGTTAAGGGGACTGTGGTGTCGTATGCTGACGTTGCAACATTTTAAGCAAACATCAATGGTACAATATCTTTAGTTAGGAGAGGGGGTGTTCGTTATGTGTGGCATGTCTCTGTAAGTGATCCCATTGTGGTGAATATGGAATCTGATATAGTAGATGAGATCTTTAAAATTGCGGAGGACTTTTCCTCTGATGTTGTTATCTTTATATTTAGGGGTTTTTGGCCCTCTCTATCAGACCTACATTCTTGGATATCCAAATATTGGGAACCCATTTTATCTGAAGTTGTTTAGATTTACCCTGTGGCAAAGGGTTTTTTTATTGTAAAGTTTGAAAATGTTGAAGATAGGAGAACTATTTTGTGTGATAGTTTTTTCACTTGGGATGACCATTTCCCTTGGATGGCCATACCTTGGCATTAGGGTTTTTATCCTCTTACTGAGTCCTTAAACAAAATACCCTTATGGGTAAGGCTCCCAAATCCTCCCCTTCATCTTTGGCTCGATTCTGTTCTAGAATATGTGGGGGAAGCTATTGGGGATTTCCAGATGGTTGATTTGGATTCCTCTGATGTTCTTCATACGACGTATTCTTGTATCCTAGTGGAGGTTGATTTTTCTAAGGGTCTCCCAGAGAAGATTACTTTGGCTTCCCCTTGGGGCTATTGGATCTAGAATCTAAATAATGAGGGCATCCCATTTAGATGCAAGAAATGTCACAAGACTGGCCATATTGTTGCGCAGTGCTTATCCGATAAGGTTAAAATGAAGAATTTACCTTCTTGGTGGTTGGGGGCTTCTGGTCACCATTATACAGTTCATAAATTTTCTAAGGATGGGGTTCGAATGTTGGATCCTCTTAGGATGATAACGCTAAGGCAGGTGCTACTGATGATGTTTCAGATGTAGGATTGGTTCAGACAGTTCATGTTTCCCTTTCAATTGTTGTTGCTGCTCCTAACTGGAGTGTTGATGTTGGCTCTGGATCAGTTGTCTTGTCTGCAGGTGCTATGGTTCCTTCTATCCATGTTTCTCCAAGGGGGAAATGGGGACTGGTGTTGATGTTGTCCCTATCCCAATTATGGTTGTTGGTGGGGCTAGCCTTATTTCTCAGGTTTATGAGAAGGTGGAGGATGGATGGATAACAGTTAAAGGAAAGAAATTAAAGTATTCCAAGCCTTCTTTTGATATGAATTTACGTTCACATAAGGATGGGCCAAAATGTAAATCTTAATAGCCTTCTTTTCTGGTCTCTGCTCCATTTGGTGGGAACAATGTTTTGTTCCCTTTGGTTTGTTTGGTGGTGCATCATAGTAGTTTCTTTGTTCTCTCATTTCCCTATCTTTCATTTCTTTTGTTCAAGGTTTCAGTTCCTTTCAAAACTTGTTTTTACGTGATCAGAATAATTAGTGGATGTTAAAAGATATAATAATGTTGAATATCCTTTAAAAGATGGGAAAATTGAAGGCGATGTGAATTAATCACATTAAAACTTAGTGTACATGCATTCATTTCAGAATTCAAGAGCAAGATCATTCCTAAATACGTGAAACAATCTCAATATGCTAGATGGCTTGATGGTCAATTTTTCATGTGTATAAATACATTTCCAGTTGGCACTGTACTATCAGTAGTTGAGTTTAAAGAAAACTATAATCTTTCTCCACAAGAGGAAACTCAGGGTCAATAGTATAATTCAATGCAAGTCATTATGTTTGTTCATATTGTTTATAAACATGCACATGATAGTACATAGGGTGATAGAAAAATTGTCAGGGAGTATCATTTCTATTTGAGTGATAATTGGATGCACACGTCACTGTTTGTTCAGTAATATTTTGAAAAAATAATATAAATTTAAGAGGGCAGGAAATCCATATGAGAGAACATTTCATATGGTCAGATAATTGTATAGGACAATTCAAGAATTCTTGAATGTTTTATTGGCTTATCAGGGCTCACAAGAAAACCAATATACCACATATGTGGAGTTTTTTTTAAGTTGGACATGGTAAAGGAGAACATGACAGAGCTGGTGCATGTGTTAAAAGAATTTTGGCTAGAGAGCAATTAAAATTTGAGGATGCATCCAAATTTAAAGATGCATGTGCTATTGTGGATTGGTGCAATTCAGAATTGTCTGTAGGATCAAACAAGAACTCTATAATTAAACAATTTCTTTCATTAATCAAAGAAAATGACATTCCACCTAGACTTGATTGTCATACAATTATTGGATCAGCATCATGACATTCATTTAAGAGTTTTGATGCAAGCACATGGACATTGTGGTCAAGAGAGCTTGCATGTTTTTGTCAATTTTGTATTTCAAGTGATTGGGATACATGTGAGAATAAGAATGGGTCAAAGAATGGAAACAAAGATCCATGACACCTGCTCTAACATACGAGAAATATGAAACAACACTTGAAGACAATGATCAAGTATTTGCATAAAAGGATTATGATCAACTTTCAGATCTTGTACAAGAAGGTAATTGTATTTTTTTATGTCACTTTATATTTGAAAATAATTATTAGTCTAAGTTTATTATGGTAATTTTTTTTCTATAATTTTATTTCACTTGTCAATTAGCCATTTTATTTTGATTTGGAGGGCATGTGTATGTTGTTGTTGCACTTGAGAACAATGAAGAGGAAACAAAGTATTGGTTGGCTAGATGTGTTAACACCAAACATAAGTTAGTACAACCTAGAGAAGATGATGATGGCTATCATTATCCTATAGGTTTGGTTGTGGTTATTGGCACATGGCTACGAAAATACCTAAGGAAGAACGGTTTGCCTACACTCAAAGACTACGAAACACATAAGAATATTATCCACTACTCGCAATTGGTTGTGGCAACAAATATCAAGCTATCCAGATATCATGGGAGACCTGCTAATAAAGAGTTGTGGTCAATTTATGTGGAAGAACATGAGACAATTATAGATGTAGTACAAAAAAGAGAAGATGCTAATGGTACAATGGAATAAGTAAATAAAGGTTAGTATAAATGTGAACTTCTAGAATTTAGGATAACTTCATATATATAATTTATTTTATTTTTACATCACCTAAACATATCATAATATTATTATTGATGCATTGTAGAAAATAGAGGATGCATATGATACAATGATATAAGTAAATACAAGTAATTATATATGTGTACTTTTTAAAAAACAATTATAACTTAATATGTAATTTATTTTTCTTTTAAATCACCTAAAAACCATTAAGACACCCTAATTTTAGATCCCCTTAAGACATCCTCATTTTAGGTCCCCTTAAGACATCCTACATCCCCTTAAGACATCCAAATTGTAGGTCCCCTTAAGAAACCCTAATTTTAGATCCCCTTAAGACATCCTCATTTTAGGTCCCCTTAAGGAATCCCCTTAAGACATCCTACATCCCCTTAAGACATCCAAATTTTAGGTCCCCTTAAGACACCCTAATTTTAGATCCCTTTAAGACATCCTCATTTTAGGTCCCCTTAAGACATCCAAATTGTAGGTCCCCTTAAGACACCCTAATTTTAGATCCCCTTAAGACATCCTCATTTTAGGTCCCCTTAAGGAATCCCCTTTAGACATCCTACATCCCCTTAAGACATCCAAATTTTAGGTCCCCTTAAGACACCCTAATTTTAGATCCCCTTAAGACATCCTCATTTTAGGTCCCCTTAAGGAATCCCTTTAAGACATCCTACATCCCCTTAAGACATCCAAATTCTAAGTCCCCTTAAGACATCATAATTTTAAAGATCCTAATTTTAAAATATTGTGCAGGTCTCTTGATTTTTGGTTTAGGTGTGTAACGACACCATTTTGTTTAAGAACTTAATAATTATGCTTTTTTAATTTGGAAAGCATGATCCTCTTAAATTTGTACTAGATTACATTAATTATACATGCTTTTAGTTACATTTTTTTCTATTTGTACAAGATTTTAGCTAGTTACTTATTAATGATTTATTCATTATTACAGGTTGCTAACTCTATGGTTAGGCTTATAGAAGATCAAGTTTCTTATCACATTGTAACCAATTTTATTGTGTTAGGTCCTACTAAACTTTTTTAATGTTATTAAGTTATCAAACTATTGAACAATTATCTTATTTTGTTTATTTTTCAATGAACTATTTCAAATACTTTATATTTAAAAAAGGTTTCTTATTTCATTGTCTTATTAATACAAGTATCCTTTACATATATGATTGATATTTGGATGTTCAATTTTTTTGTAGCTTGTTCTGATTAAGTAAAAATAGGTTTTACAAGGACTCGAAACCTTTAAACAAAGTCTTATAGATGTTCAATAAAGATCAACAACTGTGCCATAGCACCAAGAGAGGAAAGAAAAAAAGTCTAGCCAGGTAACAGCCTAACTAATTTGTTTTGTATCTTGTTTAATATTACATTTTGTATTACTTGTAGACATACATGTACAAAATATCTAAAAAATTATACTAAATATGTAAAACATTTCAAATAAATATTATCAATCCATGTACATATAGTATAGATAATAAAGCACATGCAAATGTGCATATCTAGTCCATTTGGTAAAATATCTAAATAAAGCATGTAAATATGTTAGTAAAATAAACAATCCATATGAATATGAGAGTACATGTGATAAATCCCTATAAAATCATTTGTTCGTAATACGATCTAGTCCTTTTTAATCCACATGAAGTAGGACGATCTGAATGACTGTAAAAAAACATCATAGTTTCAAAAGCATACTCTAATGTACATGGATTCATATTTAGAACTATTCAAAATAATCTAAAATATTTTAATAAAATTTATATAAATTAAACATGAACATATTGTACTGTGGCATTATGCACATCTGCCCCACTGTCCTGGTGGACATCACGACCTTTTGCATGTTGTTGTCCATGTCTAGACTCTGTCTGCATGAAATAATTAACACCAAAACTATTAAAAATATTGTGGAATTTATTTTAATAAAATCTATTAGGAACCATTAGGAATTTATTTTAATAAAATCTATATATAAATTAATCATGAATAAATTACCATGTCATTCTGCATATCTGGTGCACTGCCTTGGTGAACATCACGACCTATCTCATGCTATTGTCCCTCTTGGGACTCTGTCTGCAGAAATGACCAACACCAAAATTATTAAAAATGATATACAATATTTTCATATATAATTTAATATGAACTAGTAAATTACCATGTCAATATCAACATCCATGTTAGGTCGCAGTCCCTCTTGCGACTCAATCTGTGTGGAATGATCAATAGCAACGGTATCACTAACAATGTCATGTACAAAGTCAAACAATTATTATATAACAACATGCTCATATATGTTGTCAAGGGTCAAATATTTAATCTGAAGCTAATATTTAACCTGAAAAGATATGTCTAGTCGCGATGCACCTAGATCAACGACATATGCACTAACACCAATCCTAATGTTCGTATCGATCTACACATGTGTACAATTAATATGTAAACATGTTGATAATTTTCAAATATAAAAATCATTTAAATTTCATGATAATAAATAACCTCAGGTGGGTTTGCATCTAGTACACCTGACACTAGTGGATCATTGGAAATGGTGTTTGGTGGATCATTGGATATGGTGTGTGGTGTATGCCCCCTATTTAACAATGGTAAAATAATTTTAGATTTAAAAATTTAATTTAAAATTTAGTTCAATTGAACTATAATTATACCCCATGAGATGTGTCATCTACAAAAGGCATCGAGGAAAAGGTAATCCTATCCAAATAAGAGCTCGACACCCCTATACCTATAGTTTGTAAACAATCACATGTACACGCAATTTCTATTTTAATTAATTTTTATTTTCCACATGAACTAAAAAAATTTCAAAATTGTGCATGTGTTGAAATTAAGTATATAAATATAAGTCACATATATGCACCTATGGATCTTGTTGATCGAGGGGATGATATTCTTCACAAAGTAAATCCACATATGAACCAAGATCATCGGATACTCCTTATCTAGTAGCCTCATCCTTTATGGGACCATAACACATATCATGGAAACTAGTGCATGGATGAGGCTCTACTGCAGGTGTCATCATCTCTGCGGTATGATATCTGAGACTAGTGGTCAACTGACCTAATGATACTGAGGCTAAGACCATGTTATGCTCATAAAATGGCGTAGGTACACCAGGTGGGGGAGGATCCAAAAGAGGTGTAGCTGGCACAAATCTCGTAGGGTTAACTTTTGATCTTGGCCTATTCTGGGGCATGCCCTTTCCAACCCCCTGGAAATATTTAATGTCAAAATAGTTGGGTTTCAAACACAACATGAACTCACAATATAATTTTATTTTAAAATAAAAAAGGCACTTCTTGGTTTGCATGGGGGTGATCAAAACACATCCACCAACGACTCCAAAAATTGTCCACTATTCCTCAATGGACACACCACCTCATTGATATGTATTTTTTTATCTTTAAATTGATCTCTTATTTTTGGGTCCCTAAAATATGGATATATTGTGTCCTTGGTAATTTTCATACCATTTATTTGTTTATATGTGAGGTCATCAGCATAATATTGCATCCTCTCATCTCTACAGGCATGGTGCCTATTAAGATCACCATCAATAGATTTCACTGAATCTACAATATTATGCATGGTTCCTATAAAGTGAACAACATGGGGGGGACAAAGGGATGATTTTGGAGGTGATTAATGTGGTCCATGATAGCTTTTATGTTTACGTCAATTCTCTTTTTATAGAGAACCTAATTGGTATCATCTTGTGGTTGGGGTGGGGTGGGGTGGCCTCCTGGGTGAGGGTTAAGTAAGTCATTGATGTAAAACTCATCCATGACCATATATATAAATCAACTCGCATTAATTATTTAAAATTGAATTAAATTAAACATACATACATACATAAAATTGAAATATTTAAAAAACTTAACAACAATGTAATCTAATCTATCAAACAAATGTGTACATGTACATAATCTATCTAAAATAATCTAATCCAATCTTAATCTCAATGTTAATATTAATATATCTAAAATAATTGAATCCAATCTTAATCTATTATGTCTCATAAGGGTCCTAATGTGTTTTAATGTATCATAAGGGTCCTAATGTGTTTTAGTGGATCCTAATGGGACCTAATATATTCTAAGGGGTCTTAATGTGTTGTAATGGGTCCTAATTTGTCAAAATGGGTCTTAAGGGATCCTAGGACCACTTAATACCCATTGGGACACATTAGGACCCATTACGACACATTAAGACCCCTTAGAACACATTAGGTCTTGTAAGATAAGAAATGGGGAATGTTGTTAAAATGTAATGGATAAACAATGTGTGATGTGTGTGTGTGTGTGTGTGTGTGTATATAT
>MU227908.1:3313635-3353990 GCA_018584345.1 Thuja plicata
TATATATATATATTGAATGTGATGTAGGAATAGTGGAGAAGGTAATATTTTCCTCTTAATCCCAAATTTCATAAAGGGAAGATCCAAATTGATTAACCCCAGAGAAAGGGTCACTGCATAAATGAATCAACCTATTAAGGATAGGGATAAAGAGAAAAACCGTAACTTCTGTTTTATAGAAGAGTGTGTGTAATAGATTTAGGAAGATAAAAACTTTAATTGAAATGAATTGAAGACAAGTACTAACCTCAAAATGCTAAAGATCTGAAGAATATTGTTTTCGGATGTCTGCACTGAGTTTTTGGAAATTTTGCAACCAGATCTAGAACAGAAACAAAGAGACAAAGAAAACACAGAAATCTTTTATGAATCTAGCTCAGGTCCACTTTTGACCCAAAAATGAATGTCACCTTTGACCCAAAATTTTTGATTATGACCCAAAATCTCCAATTCTGACCCAAAACAGAATGTCAATTCTGACCCAAAATATCTGACAGAAAATTTGTTTTTGGATCCCGACAGTTTGCCGAAAAGGGTATCTGAATCTGCACACCAATTCGTTGTTCTGAACCTGTCCCTACAAGAAAAAATGGTTTGTTTGTTGGGGGGAGGGTTTTGCCTTGGTCAAACCCCAGTTTTGGAATTAACCTTAAAGTATAATTGAAATTGCATAAGTAAACAAAGTAAATGAACAAATTCACCTTGCTTGTATAGAAATGCTTGTGGTGGATTTGAATCCGCGGATCCACAAGTATGTATGCACCAAATGGATGTAGAATGTCAGATGTAGGATATCTCAAATCAATTGCTTGTAGATCTTCAACACCAATCTTTGATGGATCTTGGAATAGGAAGAGACTTGGAGGAATGTGGATGGAGAAATCTTCAACAAGAGGGCTCCATAGAGCTTGAATCCTTTAATGGCTACCAATGGATCTCCTTGATGAATTGAATGCTTGAATGCTTGAGATTAGATGCTTGCTTCAATAGATCATGCATAGAGTTGTCTTAGATGGTTCATGCTTATGCTTCAAGTCTTAGAGAAAATAAGAGGAGAAGGCTTCCTTATATATGAATCTAGGGCACAATCTTCTAGAGAGGCCTACATAGGATAATTAAATTCCAATTAGATCTATATCCCTAGAAGTGGACCTATATTAAATATAATTTCAAGTCATTGCCCCGAAGACCGAAACAGTCGACCCAGAAGCGGGAATTAAATCTTTCTGAAGCCCGACATCCAGAAACCCCGGAAACATGAAATCTGGACCCTAGGTTAGAATCGAGGTCGATTCTGACCTAGGTTAGGTTTGAGGTTGACCTTGACCCATAAAGGTCAATTTTGACCCTGAGATCAAAAATCTCAGGTTTGCAGTTTAGAATGCTAGAAACAGGCTGGAGAAAAGTGGGAAATGGGGAAGAACAGGGGGGAAAGCCATATCCAAGTTAGAGACCCATTCAAGGTGCATGACATGACCCCAAACCACTTACTTGGAGGTCTAAACTAGTCTACAATGGAATTGATTCCATTTTTTGACTATACATTTAGCCCCCACTTTAGCAAGAGTATGGACTCGATGCAAACTCTTGGTAAAGGAGATCATGAAGAAAAGATAATCCTATTGAATTCAAAAGGGACAAAGGAATCATCAAGCCACCAGGGACTTAATTCTTTATCAACCCTAAGATCACGATAAGAGAGATATCAGTAGTTAAAGAGAAAAAAAGAGAGGGTGTGATTAGCTTGCCTAATGAGAACTTATGTCCCATTGTGAACCACACAAGGAAATAGTGCAACTGGAAAGATGGAGTCGAACCGCCTAGTGAATGTGGCTACTCACTAGTCAACCCATCAGGGAGATCCGATCTTAAGGACACCTTTCAACCTTAAGGGATCAAAAAATTGTAAATTGAAATTGAAGGGATCAAGAGATCCTATAAGGTAAAAATCCATGCTTTAAGTATTAGTATTTAATCCATAAAGGGAAAACATTTTAAGTTTGAAAATATTTTGAAAGTGCGTGTGTGCAAAAAATGAGTAGAGTGTATGCCCCCATGTTAAATTCATTGCTACTACTTTAACAGGAGCAATGGATTTAACGGAAACATAAACAACTCTACTGATTACATTTCCGCTACGAGATGCCCCCAAACAAAGACAAATCAAGGGAAATACCACATAAACCTACAAAGAACACAGAAGGGATCTACCTAATGTAGGGTCAGTATGATCATAAGATAATATGTATATATAGATATGATATTATTGCAAATGAATTGACATCATTCCCCAAAGAAAGTAGAACTACAATCACAATGGAGGAAAGAAGACGCAAGAGTTACGAAGAAGAGACTTTTCAGACCACAACATGCAGACCAAAAAGAATCAGTGCTACCATGTCACAGATCCAAGCGGGCTACATAAGGAAAACATTTATGAATAATAGAACTAGTACAACATAACATGAAAACAACATATAGAAGAATAGAGATACATATAGAGGAATTGTACAATAGGCTTGATTCCTTTATCACCTTGCACCAACAAAGTAACAAGGGTCGTATAAAAGAATCTAACAAACATTTAGCAAACATATTACAGGAGAATCACAATACAACAGACAAACACAAAATGGGCTACCATGAAGGACAAGCCAATCAAGCGCATTGCCTACTCTCCCCATCTTGGTTTATATTATTTAGGGAAGGTGGAAAACTCGCAAGAGGGACTATATCCAACATAGTAGGAATAATAGCCACTTCCAAACAAGGATCCTCTTCAGAATCACGATGTTTGATACTAGGTTTAATTATCAATTGAGTTGAAAGCATATGAGGTAAATTGGTATCAATATCGATGGTCTCATATTCATCACTAGGATCGATAGGATCATCAAGAGTATCTTCCTCATCAAGATTAATTAAAATAGGATCCAAGATGCGAATAGAATCATCATAATCATTCATCTTAACATCATTCTGAACATTAACTTCCTCCAACACATCAGGCATAGGCTGGTCAAAAGAAGGTAAATAATTTCAAAGAATAGAGGCACGTGCCCTAGCATTATCCCTACACTTCTTATAAAGTTCATTAGCAGATTGGTTACACTTCACTTTGTTTGACACATGTTGAGAACTAGGAGGAATAACAACTGGTTCTTTCACAGGCTCGAGAGGAGGATTCTCAGTAGGCTGAGAAGCGCCACTGGGAGGTTGAGTAATAAAGCTAGTAGTAATGGATAAAGGAGGTATAGAAGGAGTGGGAAAAAGACCATGGTTAAGATCTATCTGAGGCATTCTTAACTTGACAATCTTGCTATGTTTATAGGCTTGATATGAACAAAAAAGGTTATCAGGGTGAGGAGGACATGGATTAGGTAATGAAGGCCAAAATAAATCAAGAGTGGCACAATATCTAGGCCTAGAAGGTTGATACAAACTATGACTAATCATTTTAATTTCTCCATTATGAATGAACTTAATACACTTATGAATAGGAGAAGCAATGGCATGCATGGCAGTTATCCAAGGCAAACCAAATTTGACTTGAAATTGATCAGAAGTAGGACCAAAAATGAAGGTGGTATCTACAAATTTACCACAAAGTTCAATAGGCAAGTTAATAAAACCAAGTGAAGGATAGAGAAAACCATTACAAGTTTGGATCCATGCGTCAGATGTATCATAACAATCACATTGTAGATTTTTCATAAAAAGGTTTTCCTCAGTAATGACATTTACTAAAGATGTGGGATCAACAAGACAACCATGCATAGGTTTCTTAGCTATCCTAGCATAAATATAAAGGGGACCATTAGGAGCCTTAATAGTCTCAGAACAATCAAAGATGATTGAGAGTTCCCTAGGTTGTTTATCCTTATTATGTTTTTGAGGTTTAGGTGGAACTTGAAGTTTAAGTGGAGGCGAAGGATCTTGAACAGTAGGTTGAGATGAAACAACACTCTCCACATGATTAACAAGGTGATTGAGATCATCCATCTTTGAATCGTAAACAATATTCATAGAAGATGGTTGAGCGATGGTATTAGTATCATGTGTAGGTAAAGGATTTGTATAAATTTGAAGGTTTTGATTAGGAGGAGACAGATTTTCTCCCACTACCATTAAAATTATCAACAGATAAAGCATAAGAATCAATTAAGTCTTGAACCTTATGCTTTAGATAATAACATTTTTCATTATCATGGTCATTATGTCGATGGTATTGACAAAAATCTTTAGGATCAAACGATTTTGATTCCATCGTAGTAGGGAGAAGAGGTCAAATAGGAGGCAAGGTAATCATATTAGCACTTAACAACCTACTCATAATAGAATGTAAAGATTTAGAGAGAGGAGTAAATGTACGATTCATATAGAAAGAAGTGGATGCAGAAGGGGCATTGTTGGATGCAACAACTTGATCAGTGACAACATTCGCCTGTTTATTTATCTTGACATAGTTGTTAGGTTTCTGAAACTTATTAGGATTAGGAGCAGCATCGCTCTTATCAACTGGAACAAGAGCCATTGGAGTGTTGATCTCAAATTGACTCACTTGTAATTGATAATGATGAAGTGCTGCACAAAGTTGTTGAGAAGAGGTAAATTTAGTAAGAAAAATCTTATCTTTAATATCCTTTTGTAAATTTGAAATAAACATATGTTAAACATCAATATCAGGAAAAAGATAATAAATCTGAGCATGCAAATGCTTAAATATACCAATAAAATCCCTTAGTGGTTTGTTTACAATGCATTAAATTAGTTAAGGAAACTTGTGGACCAATGTTATTTTGAAATTGCTGGATAAAGGTATTAGCAAGTTTAGGAAAAGAATCAATAGAATAAGGAGGTAAAGAACAATACCATTGCAAGGCCTTAGCATGAAAAGTTCTAGAAAAAAACTTAGCTAAAATCCTATGGTCATGTGCATAATCACTACAAAGGATTTGAAATGTTTTAACATGAGTAACAGGATCTCCCTTACCATTGTAGTTCTCAAGATGAGGCATATCGTCTTGCTGAGGGATAGTAGCATGAATAATGTCTAAGGATAAAGGACTACTCATGTCACATGTAGGAATGCTAAACTTGGATTGGGATAAGGATTCAAGTTGTTGTTATAAAGATGACATAGTTTGAGCCAAAATAATGATTGTGGAATCATTAGAAGAAATAGGTGGCATAGAAACATTAGGAATACTAGGAAAAGTGTAGGAAGTGGAAGGAATGGAAGACAACTGGTAGAACACTTAGAACCACAGTTGGAGGAGGATTGGAATAGGTAAAAGGAACACTATGGTAAGAAGGCTATGATGTAGATAGAGACATCGGTGGAACACTCACATGGATAGATGGAATTGGAAGAGATGTGGTCATTAAAGGAGGAGTGTAAGTCGGAATGCTAGGTAAAGGAACAGAAGAAGGTTCCCCACTAGTGATAGGAGGAGTGAATCCTAGATCTTGAGCCTCTTGAGCTAAAGGTTTAACATTCAAATGCATAAGATGAGTGATACCACGCAAGAGATTAACACCTTGATCACTATCACGAAGTAATTTCTTAAGAGCCTCTATATCTTGGATGGAATCTTGATTATAGTTTTCTTGAATAAGCCAATTTTCCATTTTATCAAGTTTGGTTGAAAGTTTTTAGAATTATTCAGGAGGAACTCTTAAAGCATCATCCTCATCATGAGATGAGTGAGAAGAGTTATGCTCCATAGGAGGATTGGAATCATGAGTGGTCAAATTTTTATCCGGGATCCTAAGGAAAGGATAGGAAGACTCAGGATCAAAGGAACCCATAAGTCTATGGCTTCTTCTAACCGAGATACTATAAGTAGGACTAGAAGTAGTAAATCTCATGCACCAATGCAATGCAAATGAGCTAATTTAGGAAACACAAGATTTTGATTTTAATTTTTAAAATGTAAATGCAAGAACATAAAATAAATCTAATATAATATGCATGCAAGATAAATATGTAAATCTAACACCAAAAAGAAAGAGTTGTCTATCGCAGGTTCACCAAAATGTAATATAAGAAATGGGGAATATTGTTAAAATGTAAAAGATAAATAATGTGTGATGTATATATATATTGAATGTGATGTAGGAATGGTGGATAAGGTAAGATTGTCCTCTTAATCCCAAATTTTATAAAGGGAAGATCCAAATTGATTAACCCCAAAGAAAGGATCAATGCATAAATGAATCAACCTATTAAGGATAGGGATAAAGAGAAAAACCCTAAATTTTGTTTTATATAAGAGAGTGTGTAATAGATTTAGGAAGTTTAAAACTTTAATTGAAATGAGTTGAAGACAATTGCTAACCTCAAAATGCTATAGATCTGAAGAATGTTATTTTTGGGTGTTTGCACTGAGTTTCTGGAAATTCTACAATCGGATCTGGAACAAAAACACAAAGACAAAGAAAACCTAGAATTCTTTTCAGAATCTAGCTCAAGTCCTATTTTGACCCAAAAATGAATGTCACCTTTGACCCAAAAAAATTTATTCTGACTCAGAACAAAATGTTGATTCTGACCCAAAATGTCCGACAGAAAATCTATTTTTGAATCTTGACAGTTTGCCAAAAAGGGTATCCGAATATGCACTCCAACTCTTTCTTCTGAACTTGTCCCTACAAGAAAAATGGTTTGTTTGTTGGGGGGGGAGGGGTTAGCCTTGGTCAAACCCTAGTTTTGGAACTAACCTTAAAGTATAATTGAAATTTCATAAGTAAACAAAGTAAATGAACAAATTCACCTTGCTTATATAGAAACCCTTGTGGCAGATTTGGATCTGTGGATCCACAAGTATGTATGCACCAAATGGATGTAGAATGTAGAATGTCAGATGTAGGATGTCTCAAATAAATTTTTTTTAGATCTTCAACACCAATCTTGAATGGATCTTGGAATAGGAAGAGACTTGGAGGAATGTGGATGGAGAAATCTTCAACAATAGGGCTCCATAGAGCTTGAATCCTTTAATGGCTACCAATGGATCTCCTTGATGAATTGAATGATTGAATGTCTTTGAATGCTTGAATTCTTGAGAGTAGATTCTTGCTTCAATAGATCATGCATAGAGTTGTCCTAGATGGTTCGTGCTTATGCTTCAAGTCTTAGAGAAGATGAGAGGAGAAGGCTTCCTTATATATGAATCTAGGGCACAATCTTCTAGAGAGGCCTACATAGGAGAATTAAATTCCAATTAGACCTATACCCCTAGAAGTGGACCTATATTAAATATAATTTCAAGATTCATTGCCCTGAAGTCCAAAATAGTCGACCTGGAAGCGGGAATTAAATATTTCTGAAGCCCGATGTATTCGAAAACCCTGGAAATATGAAATCTGGACCCTGGGTCAGAATCGATGTCGATTCTAACCTAGGTTAGGTTTGAGGTCGACCTTGACCCAGAAAGGTTGATTTTGACCCTGAGGTCAAAAATATCAGGTTTACAGTTTAGGATGCCAGAAACAGGCCTGAGAAAAGTGAGAAATGGGGCAGAATAAGGGGAAAGATAGATCCAAGTTAGAGACCCGTTCAAGGTGCTTGACATGACCCCAAACCACTTACTTGGAGGGATAAACCAGTCTACAATGGAAGTGCTTCCATTCTCTGACTATACAGGTCCCCATTAGGACCTTATGTATTCTAAGGGGTCTTAATATGTTGTAATGGGTCCTAATATGTCCCAATGGGTCTTAAGTGGTCTTAGGACCACTTGAGACCCATTTGGACACATTAGGAACTAACTTTCTCTAAGGGGTCTTAATGTGTCCCAAAGGGTCTTAAGTGGTCTTAGGACCACTTGAGACCCGTTTGGACACATTAGGACCTAATGTGTTCTAAGGGGTCTTAATGTGTTGTAATGTGTCCAAATGCATATTAAGTGGTCTTGGGACAACTTGAAACCTCTTTGGACACATTAGGACCCCTAAGGATACTTATTACACATTAGGACCTCTTAGGACCTATTATGTCTCATAAGGGTCCTAATGTGTTTTAGTGGACCCTAATGGGACCTAATGTATTATAAGGGGTCTTAATGTGTCGTAATGGGTCCTAATGTGTCAAAAAGGCTCTTAAGACCCATTGGGACACATTAGGACCCATTACAACACATTAAGACTTGTTAGAACACATTAGGTCCCCATTAGGACCTAATGTGTTCTAAGGGCTCTCAATGTGTCGTAATGGGTCGTAATGTGTCCAAACGGGTCTTAAGTGGTCTTAGGACCACTTGAGGCATGTTTGGACACATTAGGACCTCTTAGGACCTATTATGTCTTAAAAGGGTCCTAATGTGTTTTAGTGGATCCTAATGGGACCTAATGTATTCTAAGGGGTCTTAATGTGTCCTAGTGGGTCCTAATGTGTCAAAATGGGTCTTAAGGGGTCCTAAGACCACTTAAGACCCATTGGGACACATTAGGACCCATTACAACACATTAAGACCCCTTCGAACACATTAGGTCCCCATTAGGACCTTATGTTTTCGCAGGGGTCTTAATGTGTCTTAATGGGTCCTAATGTGTCCCAATGGGTCTTAAATGGTCTTAGGACCACTTGAGACTTATTTGGACACATTAGGACCCCTAAGGATACTTATTACACATTATGTCTCATAAGGGTCCTAATGTGTTTTAGTGGCTCCTAATGTGACCTAATGTATTCTAAGGAGTCTTAATGTGTCATAATGTGTCCTAATGTGTCAAAATGGGTCTTAAGGGGTCCTAGGACCACTTAAGATCCATTGGTACACATTAGGAATCATTATGACACATTAAGACCCCTTAGAACACATTAGGACCCATTACGACACATTAAGACTTGTTAGAACACATTAGGTCCCCATTAGGACCTATTGTGTTCTAAGGGGTCTTAACGTATCATAATATGTCCCAATGTCTCCAAACGGGTCTTAATTGGTCTTAGGACCACTTGAGACCTATTTGGACACATTAGGACCCCTAAGGATACTTATTACACATTAGGACTTCTTAGGACCTATTATGTCTCTTAAGGGTCCTAATGTGTTTTCGTAGATCCTAATGGGACCTAATGTATTCTAAGGGGTCTTAATGGGTCCTAATGTGTCAAAATTGGTTTCAATGGGTCCTAGGACCACTTAAGACCCATTAGGACACATTAGGACCCATTACGACACATTAAGACCCCTTAGAACACATTAGGTCCCCATTGGGACCTTATGTGTTGTAAGCAGTCTTAATGTGTCGTAATGGGTTCTAATGTGTCCCAGTGGGTCTTAAGTGGTCTATTTGTACACATTAGGACCCCTAAGGATACTTACTACACATTAGGACCTCTTAGGACCTATTATGTCTCATAAGGGTCCTAATGTGTTTTAGTGGATCCTAATGAGACCTAATGTATTATAATGTGTCCTAATGGGTCATAATGTGTCCAAATGGGTCTTAAGGGATCCTAGGACCACTTAACACCCATTGGGACACATTAGGACCCATTATGACACATTAAGACCCATTAGAACACATTAGGTCCCCATTGGGATCTTATGTGTTCTAAGGGATCTTAATGTGTCATAATGGGTCCTAATGTGTCCCAATGGGTCTTAAGTGGTCTTGGAACCCCTTAAGACCCGTTTGGACACATTATGACCCATTACTATATGTTAATGAGTTCTAAGGTGTCCTAATGTGTTCTAAGGGGTCTTAATAGGTTCCTAGGAAACATTAATGACTTCTAAGGGATCATAATAGTCCTAAGGGTCCTAATGCATTTTAAGGGGTTATGAGTGTCCTAAATGGTCATATGATCCATTAGGACCCCTTATGATACATAGGACTCGTCAATGAGTCATAGGACCCCTTATGACACCTTACGATAAATTATAGGTGCTAATTGGTTCTAAGGGGTCATAGGACTCGGCAATGAGTCATAGGACCCCTTATGACACCTTACGATAAATTATGGGTACTAAGTGGTCCTAATGCACGTATTAAGGGACACCAAGGGACTTGGGGTACTAATGCATAGTAAGGGGTAGTAATGTGTGCTAATAAGTCATTAATACTCCTAGGATATATAATGGGTGCTAAGCTAGGGTCATAGAATACATTATGGGCCATAAAGGGGTAGTAAGGGGTGGATACATTAATGAGTTCTAAAAGGTCATGTAGTTGTTGAATAAGGATTACTAACATGGGTCCTAGGATACATAATAGGTCATAAGGGTTGTCAAATACATAATAGGTCCTAACGAATGATAATTACGAATTCTACAGTCATAAATGGTCTTAGGACACATACCTAATTTAGCTTATGTTATAAATGTTACATTTGCTTATTTTGTGTGCAATTGACGTATATAAGAATTTAATTCAAGGCATTAAGATTCTATATTGCTTTTAGTGTAAGTTAGTGGTTTACGATTTCTAGATATTCAAAATTATTTGTTTCTAGGGTTTCTCCTGTAAAATTAATTTTTTTAGGGTTTCAATTATGAGTTATTTGTTTAGGGTTATGATTCCAAGTTATTGGTTTAAGGTTTATATTTTAGGATGTTAATTTTTTTAAATTTTTTCATCGTGTACATACATGCACTTTTTACATTTTCATTAAAAAGCTAATAAAAATTACATTTATATACATGAAAATCTATTTTTTAAACATTTATATAGGAAAACTATACGAAAAAACTAAATACATTAAAAAAAATATTTTTTTTACATTTCTAAAATAAAAATATATGAAAAAACAATTTATACATGAAAACCCCTATTTTTAAAACATTTATACAATAAAATTTTAAAAAAATAACATATAGATTTATTTTGTAATAAAAACAAATAAATAATAATAAAAATTGATTAAAAAAATAGTAAAAATAACAAAAAAATAATAGCTAAAATGAAAAAAAAAAATCAAAAAATGACTTACCTGGAGGGGTTTATGGCCGGAGAGGAAACGTGGTGAAGCTCTTGAACTGGGGGACATTTGTGAAAAATGAGTCCACCCTATTTTTTTTAAAAAAAGGTTTACATAACGAGGCCCCGCTTAGAAATGGGGCCCCATTCCATACGTCACCTCGTTTTGAAACAGGGTGACGTATGGAATGGGGCCTCGTTTCTTAGCGGGGCTCCATTTTTGAAAAAGATGGTTCGGGGTGCTGTAGCTGGCGGGATCCCATTCAAATTTAGGCTTGGGATCCCAACCCATAATGTCACCACATTTTTTATGAGCGGGACCCATTTTTGAAAAGCCTTTTCCATGAAAATGACTAAGTGTAAAAGTTCCACGAGAAGTGGACTCATCTTCTTGCTTTAACCCAGAAGTTAGAGTTCCATTATAGGCTAAGAATTGTATGTTATACTTGTTTTTAATTTTATGATTGGAAAATAATAGGAGATTTCTATGTTGATTAAAACTTATAATTAGAAAGTTTAAATTTTATCTAAGTGACATGCAACTAAAATGGTTCATTTTTATTTTTTAGTGTAATGCTAAAAGATTGTGTGAGCACACTATTATTAATTATCAAGTGATAAATTGTTAGTGAGGGAAATCTACTATAGGGTTGCAAGATAGATGTTAGCCTAATCTCAATCACCATATTTATAATAGTGTTTGAAGTCTATATGGACATTGTGAACCAATCTTATGTTATTATTTACCCCCTTTGTATTAGATAGTATCTAACTAGAGATTTAGACATTCGTTAACTAGTGTAATTTTGAATATGTTATATCATGCTAGAGAAAACCTCATTGGAATGTAAACAATTTGGATTGAATTTAGTGACATGAATGGACTACAACATGTGTTATGAAAGGGTAAGTGCACAAAGATGGGGAACCAAAAAGTCACCACTCACCTTTTTAGTCCCCAAAAAATCATATGATGTGTGCCATATATGGAACACACCAAATGTTGCATTGAAAACATATCTTTCCCTTTGTCTATCTCTCTCTCTCCCACTTTGATAAAGTTCTTCAAAATCAGTTCAAATCCAATCTCGAGACAAGAATATATACATGAAATATAACATTTAAGTATAAGTCATCTTATAATTTAAGTTATATTTCATGTGTATAATTTTAGGATGTTTGAGAGTGGTTTCTCGGATCTCTACGAGTTATAATTTAGATTCTATGCTTTTTAAGATCATATAAAATTTTAGACTTAGTCAAATTTCAATAATCGGCATACTCGTATTAGTACTCTCTCTCTCTCTCTCTCTCTCTCTCTCTCTCTCTCTCTCTCTCTCTCCCCTCCCATTTATATGCTTTCCTACCTCTCTATATTTTCCTCTCTTTCCCTCTAGTATTGTTTCTCTACACTCTCTATCCATACTCTCCATTACTATGTCTCATTCCTACCCTCTATCTATCTATCACAAGGTCTCTCCCTCCCTTCATCTCTACCACTCTACCCCTCCCTCCCTGTCTTATTAACCATCTCTCTCTCCTATTATATTCTATCTCTCTCACTTTGATATCTTATCCCTCTCTTTCTAGGATCTAGGTCTCTTGTCTCTACATCTATCTTTTTCCACTCTAATTATTTATCATGTCCACCTCTCTCTACCTCTTTGCCCATATTTCTCTCTTTTTGAACACTTATATATATATATATATATATATATCTCCTCCTCACCTCTTTACCTCTCCCCTCTCTAGGTATCTTAGTCACTCCCTATCTGCATCTCACTCTCTCTATCCTTATCACTCTCTTTCTCTTTGTTCTTCTCTCTCCCTCAAATCTATTAGGGAAAGAGTGAGACAAGGGAAAAGAGGTGGGGAAGAGGGGGATAAGGGAGAGAGTGATAGAGGGGGAAAGAGAGAGAGAAAAGGGAGAAAAGGAGAAAGGATTTAGGGCTTATGGCTTATGGTTATCAAGTTAATGGTAGAGTATAGGGTATAGGTTTAGGGTTTAATGGAGAGAAGGGAAAGAGGGAGAGAATAAGAGATTATGAAGGAGAGGATGAAATGGAGAAAGGATTTAGATTTTAGAACTTAGGATTTAGAGTTCAGAACTTATGGTTATATGGTTTAGGTTTTAGGGACTTTTAGAGCTTACAGTTATAGGGTTTAGGTAAGGTTTAGGGTTTATGCTTTAGGGGAGAGAGAAAGAGAAAGGTAGGGAAGAGGAAGAGAAGGGAAAGAGGGATAGAGGGATAGAGGGAGAGAGGGGGAAAGAGAGAGGGGAAATGGAGAGAGGTAAAGGTAGAGAGAGAGAGGGGGGAAGGAGGCGGGGGAGAGAGAAAAAGTGAGAGGGAGGGAAAGAGAGAGGGAGAAGGGANATTTAGGTTTTAGGGCTTATTATTATATGGTTTAGAGGGAAGAGTGAGGAATATATGTGTGTGTGTGTGTGTGTGTGTGAGAGAGAGAGAGAGAGGGAGAGGGGATAAATAGAGAAATAATTTAGAGCTTAGGAATTATGGTTATAGGGTTGAGGGTTTACGGAATAGTATAAACTTTAGAGCTTATGGTTATATGGTTTATGGTTTTGGGCTTAAGAGTTAGGGTTTAAGGGAGAGAGAGGGCGAGGTGGGGTAAAGTTGGTGAAGATGGAGAGAAGGGAATGTTTGAAATGTATGTTTGGTTTTTATTGAATCATTGTCATTAATCTGAAACACTGTAGTCTGGAGGATTTTGTTGATGCCATGTTCAGGTATTTATGGTGGTCCGGATAGGTTTGGATGAAGGGAGTTGGTATGAAGGAAGTAAGGTTGTCTGTTGGACATGATAGTGCTACAGAACACTAGAAGACACATATGCATTCTGGATATCATGTGAGAATGATGTTTTCTAGTACTTTAGTGCTATATTCTAAGGTCCAGAAGTCAATGATTCACTTACAGAGATATACAGTTGAAGATGACAATTATTACAGTTGTGTTTTCTAGAAGGTTTCCACTCTAAAAATTAAGGTTGAATATGTATATATGTGATTTGTGTTGTATTTTTATTTTGATCTTGGTTGTGGTGTTTCCTGGTGATCCAAAAATAATGTTACCAAGTATTTCACTTATGATCATTTTGTGTTCTAGTCTAGAAATGTGTTGTGATGGATTCTAACATGGATTATGGATCTCACTGTAGTGTTTGGATGTTCGGAGACAACTGGTAATTAGTCTGGTTCTTTGGATAGTGTGATGCTACATGTTTGAGATAACTATGGAATTTGTTCCAATAATTGTGGATCTGGTATTGGGCATTATGTAATGTTTTCTTGGTCCCTCTCTCTCCTGGAGTGGATCATGTGTCATGTTTTTGGTCCAAATATTGTATTTAATATTTATCTCTTATTTAGATGGGTTCATGTTATGTGTAACTGATGTTTTGGTCTGGATGCTTTTGGCATGAGATCTTGTTTCAATTTCTTGTTGGAATGGACTACTTGTAATTTTATTTTAATTTTCTTTTGGCATGGCCAACCTTGTTATAATTTACAATGACCTATATTGTATATAAGTAAAATGTATGCTTTCTAAAAATGTATGAGTGTTGTGAGTGAGAAATTATATATATATGAGAAGAGTTTTGAAAGAGAAGAATTTAGTTTATGAGGCTACTATTTACTGACAGTGAAAGAGAAGTAAAGGCAGAGACAATGTGTTGTTGAGGTTGACAGAATTGTGCAGGATAGCTGCATTATCATGAGAATTTATCTGTATCTATTATGGAGAGTTGATTTTACCTTCTCCCTAGGACAGAGAGTCTTGGGTGCATAAGTTCTTTTTATTATATTGTTACTTTGGTAGTGAGCTTTTGTTTGCAAGTTCAGAGCAAAGAGGTCCTATCTATTTTTTGTTGTTGTATCGGCAATGAGCCTCTGGTTGGAATTCCAAAGCAGTGAGATCCTAATATCTTTCTGATCAGATGATATATACAATGATTTATCTCTATGAGCATGTGCTCACCATGGTTTTTCCTAGTTTGGGTTTTCCATGTATAAAAATCTTGGTGTTGGTGTGTTGATGCTTTAGTTCTTTATTTTCATAAGGTGTTATATGGTGAATATTCAAGATAGTTGATTAATTAAGTGATATTTTGGTTGATATTGATTCAACCCNCCCCCCCCCCCCCCCCCCCCCACCTGTAGCATCTGATGTGTGTTTAGTAATTAGTATCAGAGAAAGGTTCCTCTTGCAAAAGCTTAACCACTTGAGGTTGATCCAGGATGTCATAGAACTTACACTTTCAGGCTCTGGTATTTGATGGTACAAATTTTCCTTATTGGAAATGCAATATGGAAGCATATTTGGAAATTTTTCATAATGGTATTTGGGAGGTTATTCAAACTGGTTTCAATCCACCTCCTAGAAGACCTTTGAATACTAATGAAGAAAAATAAAAGGAAGCTAATGTGAAAGAAAGAGCAATAATTTATGGCAGTTTATGTGACACAACATTTGGAAATTTGAAATTATAAAAGGAGCTAAAGGGATATGGGATAATTTTGTTTTGGTATATGAAGGAGATTCAAAGACAAAACAAGCATGATTGATGAACCTCAAATGTAAGTATGAGTTCTTAAGAAAGACAGAAGATGAGAGTGTTGAAAGCTACATATATAGAGTCTTGGATGTCATTGATGGAATTAGAGCTTATGGAGTACATCTAGAAGGAAAATATGTTATCCTTAAAATATTATTAACCCTACCAAAGGAGATCATACCAATGGCATGTTCAATAAGGGAAAGAAATTATCTAAGTTAGTATTCAATTGATCAACTTATTGGTTTACTTTCTGCATTTGAGATTGCAAAAGTTGAAAGAGAAAAGAGATAGATATAATTTGAATTTGTTAAGAAGGGGAAAAGAGACATAGAATTTAAAGTTGTTAAGAATTTGAACCAGAGATGAGTAATATGTCTGAGGAAGTTGAAGCATTTCTTTCAAGAAGATTCAAGTGAGGCACTAGTAAATTCAAAGGTAAGTTACCTCTTAAGTGTTTTAATTGTGGTAGAATAAGACATGTTTCTAATAATTGCAAGCATAAGGAATATTATAGTGAATCAGAAGATAATGATAGAAAATAAAATAGAAAGAAAGGCAATGTTGAACAGGATGAATAACTAAGAGGGGGGTAAATCAATCATAAAAAACAATTTCCTTCACTTATGCTAATCTGGTAAATACTTAAAGAAATCAAAACTTATAACAGATATAAACATGAAAATCAAAAACCATCAACATAATGAACACCAGAATTTGCGTGGAACCCCAAACTAGGAAAAACCATGGAGAAGCTAATTCTCATGAAATGAACACCGGTTAAGGTGATTTTTACAAGGGCTCATTGTCATTTTTCTCACTACTATTTGGCTCACTATTAATTGAGCTAACTACCCAAATATAAGAAAGCCTAGCTGCCCATACAAATAAGCAAATTTCCAATACAAATAGGCTCATCGCCAAAATATAAGAAGTGAAGGTTGAATCCACCACTAAATTCATTGTCACCGATACTCTGCAATATAGAAATGATATAACAGTCTGCTACCGATTGCATCAACTCACACACACATCAAAACATAGCTCTCCCTTGTTAGATTTGCATTCACTTTGCATTTACTCGCAAACAAGCATGCAACAATAATTAAATTCGTCACTCTCTTATACCATCTCATGCCAATAATAAAGTCGGCCTAATCCAATTTGAAATAAGTCACAGAAAAACATTCCTATGTTGGTAAGGAATGAAACATAGACCACCTCACTCAATAAAACATGCCTTGCACATAGAAACATTCTACACCATCACCAAGACCTTTAGTACTAACAGATAGGATTGAACATTACAAATGTATCGATCGAAGCACAATAAAAACTTCTAAGATAGGACCGAACCCAAAAAAATCATCCATAATATGTTGCACAACAAATAGAACCAACACCAACATGGATAAGAGTAAATATTTAAAGCACATCATCTGGTGCATGCTTCTACCAAAGCACTAAAACAACTAATCCACATCTATGCATAGGATATATGTTGGCATCCATGACAACCATTAATGACAACAATTATTATAGCATCAATTTCACATTCTAATATGTGATTTTAGGAAAATAAAAAAATTCAAAGGAAAGAATTAAAAGAGTTTATGTTCCATGGAGGAAATCTCCTATGAAGTTGAAGGTATTGGTGAAACTATTGACGAATCTATGTTTCTGGCTATTTCCCAAAAAAGAGGAGGTTGCATTACATGCTAAAGTCATTGCAGATGTATGGATTGTAGATTCCGGATTTTCAAATCATATGATAGGTGACAAGAAAAATTTATTAAGTTGGAAGAATATGATGGAGGAGCAATCAAATTTGTAGAAGGAAGTGCATAAATCAAAGGTGTTGGAACCATTTCAATTGATGGTAAGGATAAAACTGATAATGTTTATTATGTTGAAGGTTTGAAACATAAGTTGTTAAGTGTTAGTGACATGTGTAAGAAGGGTTATGAAGTTATGTTCAAAAGTGATGGTTGTGTAATTAAAAGGAAAAAGACCAGTAAAAGGGTTGCAACAGGTTTTTGGACTACTAAGACCATCTATTATATTGAAGATAAATGTGATCATTTGTGTTTTCTAACTTAATGCAATGGAAGTTGGGGAGATGAAATTGAGAAACCTGAAATGAAACTCAAACAAGACAAAGTGGTACAGAACATTGAGGAAAGAAAGAATGAATCAAAAAAACCAGTGGAAGACAAAAATAATTTGGTAGACTAGAAGTTGGTGGAAGACAAAAAAGGATTTGGTTGATCGAAATCAGGTGGGAGACAAAAAGGATAAATGGTATACTAAAATATGGTGGAAGACAAAAAGGATTTAGTAGATTAAATGCAAGCAAAACACAAAAAGAGGCTGATGAATCAGAGACCTCCCCCTATTCATTCCAGGTATTCATCTTTTAATAGAACTTATTTTTCTTGCAATAAAGTAGGGCACAGAGCTAGTGAATGCAGAAGTGAAATATGGAGTTATGCTTTTAATGGAAGATGTTATCTTTGTAATAAGTTTAGACATAAGGAAGTTTAGTGCATAAGTAGAATGAATACGAATAGAAATGTTAACAAATTCAATGTATATTTTGATGGTTGCAATGGATATGGACATGAAAAGGTTGAATACAGAATAAACATCACTGTCAGGTATAATGAAGTTGTAAGAATGAAAAAGGATGGTCTGATTTTCTATATCTATAACATGACAGGACATATTGCAAGGTTTTGCAAAAGTATGGATCAAAAGGATGATCTCTAATGGTTCTAAAAGGCTCAAAACAAAGGAACAAGACATATTTGATGAAAAAATAGAAAGTTCTTTTGAAGGTGGTCTTCCATCCATTATGGGTGATATTCCCTCCTCTAATAAATGACTCATATTGCATGGAGGGGAAGTTTTCATGCAAATTTGTTTCCCCCTCTAGGTTGGATGTTGAGTATCTCCTCAACATGGAAATAAAGCTTGAAGGATTTTTTAGAGGTAAGATTTATGTTTTGTAGTCCGGAAAGGTGACTGTATGATTTAGTATATAGTGTATTAGTTGTTTGGTTTTGTCATAGATTGTACTTACTAAGTTCCGTTCAAGTGTGGATTCGAGAAATGATATATCTGGTTTTTCATAAATTAAGATGCATTTAGATAGCTTGGATAACAATGTTGTTGATTTTAGAATATTCCTTGATGAGTTGAAGGATAGTTTGTGTCTAAGGATCCAACTTCCTCCTAAGGTTATTTATTGGTAGAAGGATGATGTTGTTTTCTATGTTGATAAGGATTTTTGGTACATAGATATTGTACCTATAATTGTTTGGCCAACTAATTTGTCCTATGGGACTATTGAGGAAGAATGTTTGAGCATTATTGAAAAATTGATCAAAATTCCAAAGGATACTAGTTCTACAAGGATTGAAGTTGTGTAAAAACTATATATTGTTGTCAGTGAAGGGAAAGAAAAAGGTAATGGTAGAGAATGAGAAATATGTCTACAAAGGCTTCATCCTCTGGTAAAAAAGAAAAGAAAGTCAGAATAATGTGTTCAGAGAGCTTCTCTTCTCTAGTGATTGTTCCAAGTGAAAGTGAAAAGGAAGAACACAAAGGTGTTGGTGAATGGAAAGAAACTATCGGTATTGATGTGCAGGTTTCAATTCGTGAGGTGCATGTTGTTTCTCCTATCTCATCAGATGAAGATGATCTTTCATTTGAAAATATTATTACTATGAAGAGTCAATCAGAAGGACTGGAGATTGTTGAAGATATGTTGCATAATGCTCTATCATAGGATCATGATGTTGTTGAATTTCTATGGGAGAAGCTTGGGGTTGTTGCCCCTCCTTCTAACTAAGTGCATCAAATTGGTGCATTTGTCCAAGGGGAATTTTAGGCTTATTATTTTCTTCTAGACTAATTCTAGTGGTTGTTCTCTGGGGGAATCAGTAAGTATATTTTTGGCCTTTGTCCTTGATGGCAAAAAAAAGAAAGATAAGGAAAATGTTTATTTAGCAATGTGCTTTTGAACAAAAGAATGAAATGTATGAAGGTTAATTAGGAATTTTCTAGTTGTTTTAGTTAGGGGGAATTGACAGTGATTAATATTTTTATGAAACATTTTTGGTGGTTGTTTACCATCAATGACAAAGGGGGAGATTGTTGGAAATATATGTTTGGTTTTTATCATCTAATTTTCATCGATATCAAACAATGTGGTCCAAAGGATTTTACTGATGCCATGTTTAGAATATGTGGTAGTTCAAATTGGTTCAGATGAAGGGAGTTGGTTTGAAAGAAGTAAGGTTGTGTGTTGGAAATGATAGTACTACATAACAGTGGAGTACAGGTATGTATTCTAGAGATCATGTGAGAATTAAGATTGAAGTTGTGCAGATGTGATTTGTATTGTATTATGGTTTTGGTCTTGGTTGTGATGTTTCCTAGTGATTTGGAAATAGTTCTTGGTGATCTGGAAATAATGTTACCAAGTGTTGGGGTTATGATTAGTTTGTGGTCTAGTCCAAAAATGTGTTGTGACAGCTTCTAATGTGGACTATGGATGTCACCATAGTGTGTGGAGGTCTAGAAATAGTTGGCAAGTAGTGTGACTTTTTGGACTGGGTGATGCTACACGTTTGAGATAACTATGGAATATATTCCAGTAATTGAGGATCATATATGGGCATTTTGTAATGTGTTCTTGGTCCCTCTCTCTCCTGGAGTGGATCATGCTTCATGTTTTTGGTCTGGATGTTGTATTTAATGTTTATCTCTTATCCAAATGGATTCATGTTATGTGTGACCTATGTTTTGGTTTGGATTCTCTTGGCATGAGATCTTGTTGTAATTCATCATTTACATGGATAACTTGTAATTTTATTTTGGCATGGTTGACCTTATGTAATTTCCAATGACCTATCTTGTATATAAGTACAGTGTATTCTTTGGAAAAATGTATGAATGTTGTGAGTGAGAAAGTAAAGATCTATGAGCAGAGTTTCAGATCATTTTATGAGGTTTTTTATTTTGTGAATGTGACAAAGAAGTAAAGGAAGAGACAATGTGTTGCTAAGGTCGGCAGAGTTTTGTAGGAAAACTAAATTATCATGAGAATTTATCTTCATTTATTTTGGAGATTTGAATGTACCTTGTCCCTAGGACAATGAGTCTTAGGTGCACAATTTCTTTTATGTATCTTGTTACTTTGGCAGTGAGCCTCTGTTTGCAACTCCGAAGTAGTGAGCTCTTATCTATATTCGGTGTTGTATTGGCAGTGAGCCTTTAGTTGCAAGCGTAAATTATTGAGCTTCTATTGTCTTTGTAATCAGATCATATATACAATTATTTATCTCTGTGTGCAAGTTCTCATCATCATTTTTCCCAATTTTGGTTTTCCACGTGTAAAAATATTAGTGTTGAAGTGTTGTTGTTTTAGTTCTTTATTTTCTTAATGTGTTATGTGGTGAATATTCAAGATAATTGATTACTTAAGTGAGACTTTGGTTGATATTGATTCACCCCTGTCCCCTCTCAGTACCTGATGTGTGTTTAATAGGGAAAGAGAAAGAGAGTGAGAGAGGGGGACAAAGAAAGGGGTAAAGGGAGAGGTGGAAATGTAGAGAGAAAGAGAGGGAGGAGATGGGGGAGAGAGGAAAATAGTGAGATATGGGGGATGAGATAAGGGGTAAGGAATAGAGGGGGAAGGGAGAAATGGTTTAGGATTTAGGGTTTATGGATATAGGATTTAGGTTTTAGGGTTTAGGAGAGAGAGAGAGAGAGAGAGAGATCTAAACCCCAAACCCTAAGCTCCAAACCCTAAACCCTATAACCATAATCCCTAAACTCTAAGTCCTTTCTCAATTTCTCTCTTTCCCCCTCTCTCACTCTCTCCCTTCTCTCCCTCTTCCCCACCTCTCTCCCCCTCACTCACTCTCTCACTCTCTCCTCCATCTCCCTGCCTCTCTCTTTACCTCCCTCTCTTTATCTCTTTCTCTAAATCCTAAACCCTATAACCTATAACCATAAGCCTCTCTCTCTCTCTCTCCTTACCACTCTCTCTCTTACCCCTCTCCCTCACTCTCTCCCCCATCTCCTTGCCATTATATTCTCTCTCTCTAACAATTTACCATCAATCTTTTCATAGACAATGGAGAGAGAGAGAGAGAGGTGTAATAAGATAAATGGAAAGGTATAGAGGTGGAGCGGGAGGGAGGGAGAAACCTAGAGAGAGGAGAGGGTGATGGGGAGAGGTCATAACCTAGAGAATGCAAGCATAAAATAAGAGAGCGGGAGAGGGAGATAGATATGGAGGTAAGGAGGGAGGGGAGATAGAGAGGGAGAGAGGAAGAAAGGGGGACCCTATGGAGGGGGAGATTTGTGAGAGAGATAAGAGAGGGAGAGGGAGATATATAGAGGATGTATCAATACATGTAATACACCCTTGAAAGGGAAGATGAGGTAGAGAGAGTGAGAGGGTTGTAGAGACCTAGAGATGGGAGAGTGAATTGAGAGAGAGAAGATAAGGAGAGAGATAGGTCTAGACTTTAGGGGAGATAAAGAGAGTGAGATACAGAGAATGAGAGAGTATTGATTACTTGTCATAGGCAATACTATTGCATGTACTTGTGCCCAATTAATCAATTATCATGCACCAATCAAAAAAGTTTATTTTTATTTTTAAAATAAAGTTGATTTATATTCTTAAATTAATATATTGTAGAAATGGTTTATCTACTCAAAGGTTGGTTTAAAATTTTTGGTGTTATAGGAGAATTTTTTATAGAAATGATAGATTTTTTAGGTTTTTTTAGATTGCTTTATATTTAAAAATAAATGTCTATTTTAAATAGATTTATTTATTTATTATTTATAATTATAAATAATGCAATTTTTCTATATAGATATATAAATTTTAATACTTTTTTATTTCTCAAATATAGGTAATAAAATCAATTAGTTATTTTATAGGGATTCAATTCACACTATTTAAATAAAATTAAATAAAAAATTAAACAATTTCATTACAAAAAAAATTATTAAAAAAATATACTCAATTTTACGTATTCTTTATAATTAGCCAATAGGCTTTATATTGTGGATTTCACTTTCCACAATCTCTGCTAAACTTGTCTCACGTTTCTAAATCACCTTAGTTAGTCATTAAACCATTTTTCAAATCAACTTTTTAGTGCTTGAAAATCTCCCAAACAAATTTTAGGAATCAAAATTCATTTTTAATGTTGGCACATAAGATTCTAATAATTTCGTATTGCTTTTAAAAATAAAATAAATTATATTTAAATATTATTAATAAGAAAAAGAATGTGCATAAAAGGAAAAATCTATATTTTATTATTATCTTCTTTTAATAAGAACATCTATTAATATTATCTTCTTTTTATTAGAATATTCTGTCTTTTTTTAATGTCTCCAAAAGGAAAAAAAATTAAATAAATAAATAAATAACTTTATTCTAAATATTTTCTTCTTTTAAAAAGATTTTTATTAAGATTACAATTTATTTTATTATTTATGTATTTTTATGAAATTATGAATAATAATAAAAGATATTAGAATTAATTTAATTATAAATTATATTATTAATATTTTAATTGTTATAAAAAAATTATATTTTTATGTAAAATATTTTTTTGTATTTCAAAGAGAGATGAAAAAGGCAATAGAGTCACAATTTATGACAAATTTGTGGTGTACGGTTTGATCCTTCGATACATAGTGCATTAAAAAAACCTGACACTTGATCCTGTAGCTATCTCCTCTCAAATCTCATCATTAATTGCATGCAACCTCATCAAAATTTATCGATAAAATCAAAAAAAATATAGATTGAAGTTTTAGAGTATCATGTATTCAAAATCCAACTACTATCGTGGAATTTTCCTATACATAACTTGTCTATGATCTATAAAATAAATTGTTTCTACATTATTTGCATAATTCAAGGACATGGATAAAAGAGTGTAGCTTATAAACAAGCTAGTGCTTTCCCTTTGTCTTTGGATATAAGAGTGAGCAGAGAATCACCACCTCCATGACTCGGCCCCAGTTGATCAACTACTTCAGCTTCTGAAAAATCTTCACCTTCCTCTAGCTTGACCTTGTTGGAGTCTTCACTGCCCATCCCATCTAGACCTTCATCAAGCTTATATTGATTAATCCATTTTTCACCTTTACTTCAAATTAAACCCAACAACTTCTACAAAACTTCCACACTTCTCCAAATTATTGACTTTTTATCTCCATGGTCACTGTTGGAAATAATGGGAAGTGTGTACTGAGAGGGGAGGGGTGAATCAGCACCTCTAAAACTTTCATCTCTTTTAACCTTTATCCATTGTGTAATCAATTTTATAACCAATCATCTGTTCTATACTATCTTTGTGTAAGATATATCAATTCATCAACTTAAACAAACATGTAAACATTCATGAAAGTAATTGACTCATAACACAAGATATGGTTGTATCCACTGCTCCGGATGTAATGTTTTTCAACTTGCCAGTCGGAAAGAACTTGTATCCTAAGACACATGCTCCAAATTTCAGTTCATCGTCGATAATGGTGGATACCTTAAGTCCTCTTCCATCACATTTTTCTCATGTGTTCTTCTCAATGTCAGCTTCAGGCGGGTGCTTCAATGCCTTTACCTTATTGGTTATTAGGTAACCACTGACAGCATGAATAACATCTTGTGTTATCAGTTTAGGCTCATCCATCCATTGCATTCGGTCATGGATCCTGCTCAGTACTAACCGAATCCATTCAGTCTTAAACTCTTTCAGGAACCATAGGGCATTTGTGAACCCTTTTACTTGGATTTGTTTGTGCTCTTCTTTTATAGTGTCATTGTCTTTACATAGCTTCTTGAAAGCTTTCTCAACCTCCAGGTTGCCAATCTCTGCAATCTTGTAGTGTATCTATGATTGCACGTCTTTGACAAGAAAAACCCTAGCTGGTGTTTGTGAGAATGCTCCAGCATTGTCGGGTTGTAAGGCAACTTCTGGGCATATCTTGTAATGTGGTTCCTCACATGTATTGTTCTTGATAAGTTTGACCTTGTTCTTCTTAATACTCTTCAGCTTAGCGGTTCTTGATGTGGTCGCCATTGTTTCTGACATTAGAGCTTTTTCGTAAATGATAAATAGAGTTTTCTGTTATGATTGGTACTTACTTTAACCTTTGTAGTTGTAACAGATCTTCTTGGAGTGCTTTGAATCGGGTTGGAGTCGCTTTGCAATGTTGTCACTTCTTCCTCTGGTTTCGCTCTGATCGCTTCGCTCAAATCGCTGGTGAGAAATGAAACCCTTCCGTCGTCTATTTATAGACTTTTCCCTAGGTCGAGTCATTAATTCTCAACCACTCCTCGGTGTGTGAAGATGGAGTCGTCGGTTGAAACACTAACTTCTCTTTTGGTGATGCTTCAGGCAATCTTTTTAACTTTCTTTTTAGCGACGGATCTCGGTGTATGGCGAAGACAACTTGTCAACTCACATGATTACCGACGGATCTCGGTTTACACCAACAACTTTAGCTTTTACATGTTAACCGACGATTCTCGGTAAGTGAATACAACTTAGCTTTATATGTATACCGATGCATTTCGGTATGTATTGAGCGATGAAATAGTTTTCACAATATTTAACAAGTAATACCATAGTGCATCTATAATCATGCTAATTTGGTATTTCAACTATGTATAATGGACCTGATGCAAAATATAACTTGGTATAATGCAGTTCCATACTTACTTGTTCTGCTTAGGTGGGGGTAGTGATGTCACTAGATCCATTGGATAGGGTGTCACCATTTGCATTGCTCGGTCCAGCTTCATCGGTGTTTGTAGCTTTCCTCCACATTTTGTTTCTCATCTTCCTGATGTCTTCAATGGTGTTTCCATTGGCAAAGGTGTTGGTCTCTTTCATTCGGTCTCTACAATCTTTCTTGAGACGACTAACTTTATGACAGTGTAAACAGGTCATTCCGGGGTTAGTCCAGCCTCTAGGCTTTCTTGTCCATTGTCTTGTACAGTTTGCAGCAATGTGACCAAATCTTCCACATGTTGTACAATTTTCCCAAGTATTGTAATCCCATACATACTGGTTACCGACTCTATTCGGTTGATAGGCAGATTCTTGACCGTTAGGCTTCCATGCTTTCTTTTTCTTCCAGGATTCAAGTGTTGTGTGCCCATGCATTTTGCAATTAGGATAGTATTTTTCTATGTAGGATTCCATCTTTGATTGTTTCATCTCAGACTTACATTCATATGCTTTATGTCCTTTCTTGTTACATTTATAACAAATTCCTATGAATGAAGATGTAGATTTAGAAATACCTTTCATTTTTCTCCTACAAACATTTGATGTGTGGCCTTGTTTTCCACAGTGATTGCATGTCATCTTTCTTGGTATCGGATTTGTATAGACATTCTTTGGATAAGCTTGACTAGGTGATTCTCCATTCTTGGTATAGCCTAGTCCGGTGTTGTTATTGGCTCTCCTTTGTCCATCAAGAAAATCATCCATCCTTTTATTTCTTTCTTCAGCTCTCTTGATTATCTCATTATGATGTTGTTGAATTCTTACTTCTTGTTTCATATTTTCATTTTCTTACCTTAAATCATCGATAGCTTCTATTCTTTCAATGAGTTCAACATTCATTATGTTTGCCTCTTAACTCATAAGAATAATTTGATTTGTAATCTCATGGTGATGTTCTGTAACTCTCTGTATTTTTGAATCTTTCTCTTGTAGATTTTTAGTAATCTTCCTTCTATCATCAATAGCCATTGTTCTCTCTTGTTCAACTTGTCTAGAATTGTTCATGACATCAACATTCTTACCATCAGTGTCTCTTGAACGATTTGCAGAGATTTTACTTGTCCGGCCAGATGTTGATTGATTTCATTTAAGCTTGTGATGTTTTCCTCTGATGTGTCTGATGCTTTGCTTGTAGTAGATCCTAAAGACTCAAATAGATCTGGTATCTCATCTTCATGGTAATTTGTTTCATTACAGCGAGATGCCATAATATTTATTTCATCTAACGATTGTCTCATCTTGATTCTAACTTCTTTATACTACTCATAGAAGATCTGAATTTCTAGCTTCTGATTCTCAATACTTTTGTCAAGTTTGTACTTCTCTATTGTATGATCTTTTATCTTAAGTCTTTAAGCTTTCCAAATAAGACTTCTAGCTCTTATACCAATTGTTGGAAATAATGGGAAGTGTGTACTGAGAGGGGAGGGGTGAATCAGTACCTCTAAAACTTTTATCTATTTTAACCTTTATCCATTGTGTAATCAATTGTATAACCAACCATTTGTTCTATATTATCTTTGTGTAAGATATATCAATTCATCAACTTAAATAAACATGTAAACATTCATGAAAGTAATTTACTCATAACACAAGATATGGTAATGCAGAAAACCCTGTTAGAAGGTAAAAACTGCGGTGGGGATGGCACCCACAAAAACTTCACTATCTGCAGATTGGAAGGGGCCGGTTAAGGCTTACAATTTGATCACTTCTAATGATCTACCGTGTTAGGAGTATTATGTGGAGACTAGTTAAGGTCTACTCTGTTAAGAGCTTTAGGAACACTGTTTAGTGTGCACTCGGTTAAGAGATTTACAATAGGATTGTTAAATCCACCTTCCTTGAAAGGATTTCTTCTATTTGCTACACTTGTTAGAATGCAGACAAAAATACTCATTGACCTAAGTGTATGCAATCTAACAATTGTTGATTACAGATCCATTACAATTCACATGTATAAATGTATCACCTATTGTGACTAATTAATACCTATGTTGCTTGGTAGCCTCTATTCTTGGTTCTTGATAACCAATTTCATCTTTTGTTGTTATGCTTCTTGAAACTTTCAGTCTGATCCATAGATGTGCTCGTTGGCTACATTCATCCTCTCATCCTTCATAAAGAATGATTACAACATCTATTTATAAGATAAATTGACCTAATTAAGTTTCACGTATAATCAAACTAGCTCTATGATCAAAGGTTTACAACTTGACCTTGATCTCCTAGTCTGCATGTTTTTAATCAGTTAGAATGATTAAAACAATTACAATAATGTTGCTTGTCCCTTAAGTAAAGGTTTTAAAACAAATCAAGACTCTAAATAGAATATATTTGTTTTATCTGATGTGGAAGTCAGATCCACTTTTTTCGGGATGTAACTGACTTTCGGTGTCTGATGCTCCATTTTCTCTGAAATCAGTTTGACTGTCTTTCAGTGTTCCTTGGTTGAACTGTATGTCGGGTTGCACTATTTCTATTCTCTTGGTTTGCATTGTATCTTCTCGTCAGGTTCCATTGTCGGTTTACTCCTGTCGGGTTCCACTTTATCATCTTTGGTTTGCACTTTTGGTTTACACTGCAAAACTATTTCTTCGGTTTTCTCCTTGATTAGCATTTTCGGTTTGAGCTAAAAACCTGACTTTCAATGTAGTGTAACCGATGGTTTAAACAACTTGTTTTCTCATTGCTTACTAATGGCAAAACTTTATGTTTATCAGGTCACCTCATCCCAAATCGTGAGCACTGGTAGCCTCAGAACTTCTTTTCCTGCATGCTTGATCACAAAGTAATGCAGTGGGTATGAGATTGTTAGGTTTTTGTCCACAATATGCACTACTAGGTTGAGTACTAACAAGAAAGAGTTACTGGAAACCTTCCTACACAAGTCCCTTTCCCCTTCCTTCGATTCCCCAACTGTCATAATGGTTGGAAGGAATATTGTCATGATGTCAATGCTTACCATGTATTGGTAGTTGACAAATATAAATTCCTTCCCCAAAATATTTCTGACCGCATGAATGGTCAAGTCGTTGGAATAATTCATCACTTCTTTAAGGCAGTTATCTGTTATCTCTCCAAGGAAAGACATTTTCCTCTTATCAACTATGATAGGAGAATACATTAGGGTCGAGCTCAAAATACTAGGGAAGGAAAGATGGAAGAAGAAAAATCCGAAGTAAAAACACGATTGCTTCTAGTTGTGGGAGTTTATTTATAGAAAAAATATACTATGGTTCTTTCCTTCTCGTGAAAGAAGATCATTAATAGCTCATTATGGCAAGGCATGTTGTTTCCTTGTCATCCTTTCTCCAAGTTGATATGTCACTTGTTTGAGTAATTCCCTTTCTCATTCACCATCTTTTGTCCTTTTCTATAGGTTGGTGTTACTTTTTTCTGCTACCAATATGTTATAATATGGTGTCATGTCTCATTCGAGAAATGAGAATTTTGATTTTGGGATGATATCATAATGACTTCCTAGGTTGTCAAATATTTGGCTCGAAATCTTCATCATTGCTTTATGGTTTTCCTTTCACCCACGATCGAGTCGAAGTCATATTGATGAATTGTTTGGATAGGCTGCTTAGTGGGATTACTCCTTGCGAGCTCATAATCCATCATCTTTGCTTCTTGTTTGGCATATCATTTAAGACAGAGTGTTATGCTAGAAAATTGTCAATTCTCTATTTTATATTACATTATACAATTAATTATGTAATATTAAATACATTTAAATTCTACCTATATTTCCTATCGGCTTATCCCTTGAACCTCATCTAGGTACAAGTGCTAGTTATGATTTATTGTTTGAAATCATTCTATTTTCAAAAATTTATTGAAAACCATCATTTTCATTTTTAATTATTTTAATATATACAAAATAATTTCATAATTAACTATTTTCACTAATTGTTTATAATATATAATTTTATGATTATTAATAGTATTTTTATTAAGACCATTATAATTAATAATTTTCATTTTTAATCATTTTAATATATACTTCACAATTAACTATTTTCACTTCAATGTTTATATTATACAACTTTATGATTATTAATAGTTTTTTTTTCTCGATATTATTAATAGTTATTTTATTAAGACCTATTATAATTAATAATTTTTTGTAAGTTAATAATTGTTATGAGCAACACCCTTTATATTAATTTCACAAGACTTTATAGTTATAGCCATAAATGAGCCTTCAAATGTCTGTTTGATTGTCAAGACTGAGCCGATTGCAAAATTCGGCGCTCATAATGCAAAGAGACGTCTACCCACCCATCCAAAATGCAATCCTTGCAAATTTTACTACTTCAAAAGGAGAAGCACCTAGACCAAAATGTTGCCCTCTAAAAACATCAAGAAGTGCATAACTATCCCCACCTAGACCAAGGGCATACACCACTATATATATATACTAAAACCTACAATAGATAAATTTTGAAAAAAAAAAAAAGTTTGAGAACCTTTAGGCTACCCTCGTCTTCTTCATTTTCATAGCTTTGGCTCTAGTCAAATATTTTGGTCCACAGTGCTTATGGGTAGTAGCTCAACAACATGACTTGGGCCCTCATCCTTGTCATCCTTTGTCTATTCCTCTTTGATAACTACACCAAAATTCACCTCATCGTCGTCGTTGTTAAGGTTCTTGTCTCTCAAGTAGTTTTTTATCCAATCACCTCCCTCAATCAACATTGTCCCCAAGAGCTTCTTGAGAAACACAATATTTCTAACAATAATCAACTTCTTATTTTCAAAGGCCTCTAGCTCCATGGTAGTAATTGCAAGAAACTTGGGCACCTCCCTCCAATGACGACAGACCACATTGTAGTCCTACGCAAGAGGAATTTGCTTGTCCTCGTCAACATTGAACAACACATCTTCAATATAACCAAGAAATGAATTTTTGAAGACCCTCTAACATAAAACCTTAGCCCCTTCCTTTGTTTCCCCCATTTCCAACACAATTGCCAAGAACATGGCAGAGATGTCAGTATTCATACGATGTTTGTGACATGCATTCAAAACTTCATCCTCAAGAAACGCCTCCACCACAGGGATAACCAGACAGTGAGAAGAATTACAGATGGATTATAGCCTCTTTTGTAAGACCTCACCTACATAAAACATTTGTAGTTTATCAGAGATCAATCTGATTGGGAGTATCCATTTTATATATCTGACAGCTCTTCTCTCAGGGCCCGTTTGGGTACTAGAATACTATATCCTAGATATGGTCAATTCAGGAAGATGCTTATCCTCAAAATGGAATTCAGAATATGGACTAACCCGTTTGGTTCACCTGGAAGATGAATGAGAAGATGCATAAGGAATTTTAATTCTTTATTTTTTAATTTCTTTGAATATGGTGTGTATATGTATGTATATATACATACATGCACACATATACATATACACGTGTATATGTGTATATATGTATGTGTATATACACACATGTATACACATATACATGTGTATATGTGTATATATGTATGTGTATATACACACATGTATACACACGTGTATACACACAAATACACATTTGTGTACATATACACACACGTGTTTATACATATACATGTGTGTGTATCCATGTATACACATATACACGTGTATATATATACACATGTGTGTATACACACATTTATGTATATATACACATACACACGTGTATATATACACACATATGTGTGTATATACACATATACACACCATACATATACACATACAAGTGTGTATCCATGTATACACATATACACATATGTATATATAACACACATACGCACATGTGTATGTATACACACATATACACATGTGTGTATATACACACCATACATATGTGTATATCTATAGACATATACACACATGTGTATATGCACACATATACACACACCATACATGTGTGTATATATACACATACATGTATGTATATATACACACATACATATATACACATGTATGTATATACACACATGTATATATACATCCTTATAGCAATATAATATACATCTTATAGTCACAAATCCCACGAAATATTAAATTTGCTTTTGTAAAAATTGGAATTGGAATTCGAAATTCCAATTCCACCTATTTAGGTGGAAGATGATATTCCCATTTTGGGGGCAAAATGAGAATTTTGGAATTCCAATTCCATTTTTTTCCAAGGACCCAAACATGGAATTTAGCATTATCCAGAATTAGATAATGCCAATTCCTGTCATATTCCAGGAAACAAACAGGTCCTCAAAGAAAAATTTCGTGAGTCACCAAAAGCCACTAGGACAACATAAATAAGAAAAAATAATATGTCATTAGCTAATCGTAGTGACATGACATATCTGAACAATCTATGTGGATGTAGAATATAGGAAGATTGATATTCCATATGATTAATAAAAAAATGTTAAATGGGATTGACATAGAACAATCAGGGCTTGCAATGAACCAATTGGTTATTTATTACACGTGGGCATCATTTTGACTCCTTTCCCATGTACATCAACAAGGGTCATGCTTCAATCTTGTTTTAGCATTGTTTTGGCTTCATGGAAAATGGTCTCTTCACTAGAATTTGACATTATGATAGATTTATGTTTTTTGTTAACCAAAATTATGAACAACTTGCCTTAATCAATTGATTATGTTTATATAGTAATGTGTTGCATTTGAAATTTTACAAGTAGAATTTTTAATTGTCCTTAATTCTAGCCATGCAATGTACAATTTTTTCTCAATTTTGAGACCCTACAATCAACCATATGTTAATACTGGATATTTATTCAAAGTAATAACCACATACTTTCATCAACTGTAAAAATAATCAGTCCATAATATAACCATTACAACTATAAAAACATAATGATATCTAAATAAAATCAACAAGGAGAATAACATCATTCACTACTCAATTCACATAACTAGAACATTGCACATACTTCTAAGAAAGACATATCAATATTGATGATGTCATCAAAACTATTAAGCCCAAAATTCTTACATTGAATAGTAAAATAATGAAATATAAAAGCATAATTAATTCTTAAAACACGACTTACACATTTGGATGCTATAAGGGTAGTAATAAGAGAATGATTTTGACAAAAAGAAAATTAGGAATCTATAATAAGATTTTGAATACAATTTAGCTCAGATTATAATTATTTAAATTTAAAAAATAGATTGATTGAGATTTACAATATCATTTTTGTTGAACGACTACAATATCATTAATCTCAAACTACCATTGACCCATCTCTATAGTCTACAATAACAAGCACTCACCGCTACATGACACTTGTTTATTTATTTATTTTGATTAGATTAATATATGTATAGCTTTGATCTTATTAATATTATAAGCATAGAGAATCGAATGCTAATGTTATTTATTTAGTGTATATAGTTTTATGGGATAATATCATCAATTATATTATAAGTTATCTTAATATATAAGAAATATAAGTTATTACGTATAGCTTATAAGTCACATATTTTAAAAACAAATGTTAAAGAGTTACTGATGTATGTGTATAAATTCTTGCATGTTACTCTCAATGGATGATAAGTGTACATAGTGTTCTAAAGGTAGATTGATTAGGTGTGTTCTAAAGGTAGATTGAATTTTACCTAATCAATTAAATTGTAGATCATATATGTATAGCTAACATGATTAAATGATCTGATTTAGTGTGCTTGATAGGGACGATAAGAATCAAACTAATTTAGAATCAATTGGTTTTAAGAGGTGTTGCTTAAGATTAACTTCTTAGGAATGGGGTACTATATACCCAATACATAAAACCAATAACGATCTCATAAACATCCCCTCTTTGAGAGATATGTCCTTAGGACCTGCTTCCAGGTAATAGTAGTGAGGATCCAAGGTGCGACACATTCAACAGTCCCAAAGTCCCAAGAACATGCATATTTTCAAAAGTTTCAATTTTTCAGGAGCCCATCCTCATAAAACACCAAAGTAATGACAGTTCAACATATAACACTGGACAAAAACTACACTTATATGCTACCAAAACTTAAATACATTGCATATCCATATTCCTCTTGAAAAGATATGCAATTTCGAAAAACAATGTCACCTCATTGAGTCCATACAAAAAATTTAAAAATTTATGGCACTCTATAAGAACTGTTTGGGGCCCAATGTAGGGAAAAGCAAAAGAAGAATCCAATGTAATATCTCTAAGTGGAACTATCGATATGATTGACTAAGGATTTCAAATCTCTTTCTACTTATCAATACTGAGCAGCACACTTTGGTAGAGAACAATTGCTCTTACCAGCTAGGTTTTCACTTCTAGGAGATTTCCTAGGTCAAATACCTGTGTCATCTTGCTCATTACATTTCAATATGTCTATTTCTTTGTGTAGCACCATTTCATTTTCCTCCATTAATCACGATCATTCAGAAAACTAGGTAAAATAGTAATTTAATAGTTTGTATCCCTAGTTTCTAAACAATTAAAGGGAAAATAGTGAGCCAACTTCCTAGGAGAGCCAAGTAATACTCCGGATATAAAGTGGAGTTCTTACCTCATAAAACTAAGCTTTTGGAGAGCAAAAGCCCCCAAATTTGGAAAGTGTGAACCAAATTAGGAGAGCCAAGTAATACTCCAGATATAAAGTGGAGTTCTTACCTCATAAAAGTAAGCTTTTGGAGAGCAAAAGCCCGCAAATTTGGAAAGTGTGAACCAAATTAGATGTAGTTGTTATATAAATTAACTTCATTTCTTTTATATCTTTTTTTCTAAAGACTCTAAGGAAGGGGTCCTATGACGGGGGCTTAAGCTCTATTTTTATAGAGCTAGAGGTCCCGTGACAATTTTTGTTTTCTGCTACGGGATTATTTAGAATCTTTTGTAGGAAAATAGGAGCTCGTACTTTTTAGATTTGTAAATTTAAGCAAGTAAAAATGGGTGGGGCTGAAAATTGCTCCACCAGCTTAGGAGTAGTTTTTGCCATGTGTCAATCATCTATTTTTTTCCACCAAAAATAAAGTATTCCTACCAAAAAATTTAGAAGGAAATCTGTGCAAAACTATTTTTAAGGGAAATGAATTAATTTCCTTATTTTTATATCCTGTATGCACAAAAAAACTTCCTTAAACTCAGGAGCTTAAACTTTGAAGCTGAAATGCATTACAAAATTCATGGGACTGCTAACTTTTAAATATTCCTAAAAATCTCAGTAGCCACAACTCTATTTTTTAGGAAGCCCCTTCCATAAGACCCCAGCCTAAGAAGTTGAATGACTTTTAGAAAATCATTCATGTGTAATATAATTACTTATAGACTTATATAGACAAAAGCAGAATCGTACAGTCATCTGGAAAGTTGGACAAAGCTGGAAACTACCAAGAAAGTAGAGAGGCCAAATAACGCTATCTTAATTACAAAGCATGTTTCTCTCCCAAACAAATTGGCGCTTAACACGACTAACTTGAACATGAACAAACATGTCTCAAAAACAACTAAACACAAAAATGGTTTCCTGCACTACCTAAGTAGACCCTTAAAGACTAGCTACATATTCGGTTATGATTGAAGGTTCGAACACATCCTCAAAAGGACAAGTTGAAACCTAAACCCTGGCTTGGATGATAGACCAATCGATATGTCTTTTAGAGGTTTAATACACACTCTAGAGTTTAGAGCTTTCTGTGTTGGGCTTAAGCATGCCTTGGTTAAAAGTGAGTTATTGGAGGGGGGTTGATCAATCATCTCCGAGATGGAATTCATATTCCAGTGCATAGGGGGAGACAGAACATAGATAGTGGGATGTAAAACAAGAAGCTCGTAATTGTTGTTTGCTGTAAGCCAGTCTTGTGAATTTGAAACCTTGCATTTATGGGTGATGGTGAATTGGAGGAAGATCCCTTCTAGATGGATTTTTCTAAGCACTGGGTTGCTCTAGGTAAATCTTGTGTTTATTGTTGTTAATATTGTTGCACATTTCCTTTCCTTGTTTCATGCCAAACGACTCTCCTTTATGTAATTCCTACAATATGAAAAACTTAAAGAATGAATGAGCATTGACATGCTACTGAATCAGCACATAAAAAATGATAGAAACGAGCATAAATGGGCTAATCAGGGATTAAATCGTTTCACATTAAAACAATTTTATCACGATTGGAAACTTAAAGTCACTGGAACAACATACCAACAGAAAAAAGCAAGCAAAACATTTTTCTTATAGAGATTTTCAAGTGGATTAATGTAATCACTGCAATTCTCTCCATGCAACTTGAGCTTTTGTTATGCACAATTATAATTCTTCTTACTTCTACACTTTATGAAGTTGGCATTTAAAAGGAGAACTAGACTAGCTCTTGTAGATAAGGACATTCTAACAAGTAGTTTTTTTTCTTGAGACACTGTGCGCTTAACCAGATATACAGTAGTAACTGTTAAGTATTAGAGTTAGTGGAAAAATGACAAAATGCACAAGTTACAAACATTTTGTCACTAAATTACGTTCAAGAAGTAGTAGATTGCTAAAACAAAGCCTGTAACTTATGTTAATCTGACAAGCAAAGATCATTGACATTCTTCTTTTACCAAATGTCAAGGGCGAGCAGGACTTCCCTCTGGATCTGGGGCACTTCTGATCGTTCCACTTACCATCTCACCTTCTCCTTCTCCTTTTGAGCTATCAGGAAAAGAAAAGACAGATGATCCAAGAAAGATAATCAATTCCCTCAAGAGATATCATAAAGGCCACACATCTTTTACTTTCCATGATGTACTGTATCTTCCAATTGTGTACATAATATTTCAATATACTTCAAAGGTTAAAAATTTATTCATATCCAAAAATGGACCTGAATATGAATAGGCATGAGGAAGTTCTTGAAACAGAATTCACTGGTAATCAGGTGAAATCATTCAAGTTTCCCATGTGACAGTTAATCAATCGAATTGCTTCTCCCTGATTCACCTCAAAGTCTTTTCCCCTTCTAATAGCTCAAAGAAGAAAAAGGGAGTGAGATGTTTTCCTTTAGTGCTAACCTTGAACTGACTGTTTCCAACATTTTCAAGTCAAAAAATCTGCATTACAAAAAATTTATCAGGCGTGAAAATAAAACTAATCAATATAACATAAGAAAACAATAACCATAGAATAAATTTTTCAGGTGATCCTTTCTAACTGCCACAGAATAAACAAAATTATTAAAAACATAATATTTCAAAAGCACTTCAACATGGTCCATTAGGCTGGGTCAAGGACTTGAGATGGGGTGTCGCCACGATGAAGACAAAGGTTCAAACCTGGTGGGCCGAGAACTCCAAAAAGTGTTTATAGGAGTTTGATCTTACATATAATTTTTTAATATTACGTCTACATTGTTCTCTCCATCATTCAAAATGTGTAAGCATATAGCAAAAAATTGCTAAAACCCATGGTTTTGTCAAATGTTGAAGAAAAACACAAGTAATCCTTCAGGAACGTATTGTCGTTTAACAGTTCATGCAACATTCTTGTGTTTATTGTTTCTTTTTTGCAAGGCTCTAAGAGAGTATCACATTGTCAGAAGTGCTTTTGTCCTGTGATCAAATCGATGTCAAAAACCTCAATCATGAGAAATATCCAGAATGCAATGACAAGACTACAACAATCATTGCCACAGCCTTTGAAGATAAGTAAATACTATAGATATCAACAATAAGAACAAAAAATAATTTCCTCAGGCTTCAGCCCGTTTGGTAGCAGGAATTGGACCGGAATTGGCATTATCTAATTCTGGATAATGCCAAATTTCATGTTTGGGTCCTTGGAAAAAAATGGAATTGGAATTCCAAAATTCTCATTTTGCCCCCAAAATGGGAATATCATCTTCCACCTAAATAGGTCGAATTCCAATTCCAATTTTTACACAAGCAAATTTAATATTTCGTGGGATCCGTGACTATAAAGATGTATATTATATTGCTATAAGGATGTATATATATACATGTGTGTGTATACACACGTGTGTATATTCACGTGTATATATGCATACATGTATGTGTGTATATACACATACATGTATATGTGTGTGTATATACACACATGTATGGTGTGTGTATATGTGTGTATATACACGTGTGCATATGTTTGTATATATACACACATGTATGGTGTGTGTATATGCGTGTATATATACACAAATGTGTGTATGTGTGTATATATATACACGTGTGTATATGTGTATACATGGATACACTTGTATGTGTATATGTATGATGTGTATATATGTGTATATATACACACATGTGTATATGTATGTATATATACATAAATGTGTGTATATGTGTATACATGGATACACACTTGTATGTGTATATACACACACATTTATGTGTATAAACACACGTGTGTATGTGTGTATATGTACACAAATGTGTGTATATGTGTGTGTGTATACACATGTGTATGTGTGTATATGTGTATACATGTGTGTATATATACGTGTATATACACACACATGTATGTATGTATATATACACATGTGTGTATATATACATGTGTATATATACATATATACACACCATATTCAAAGAAATTAAAAAATAAAGAATTAAAATTCCTTATGCATCTTCTCATTCATCTTCTGAGTGAACCAAACGAGTCAGACCATATTCCAGATTTCATTTTGAGGATAAACATCTTCTTGAATATGCAGCATCTTCCTGAATTGACCATATCTAGGATATGGTATTCCAGCAGCCAAACGGTTATGGAAAGTTGGCCCTTGAATAGCAAAGGAAGAAGAATGATAAGAACAGCATGCGAAATTTCCCTTTAAAAGTCTGCATTTTACCTAGCATCATTATATTCCCTTAGAGCAATTTTTTGAAAATTTTACATAGAAAATAATCTGGGTGACATTTCAGGTCACACTTTGTGGCCCTTCATCAGAATAAATTTCATTCCTTTTTACAGCCGTTTGCAGTGATGATACGCCTTGTTCAACTATCAATCTATCTGAGCTGCCAAACTTCCTAAGGGCATTGTTTCATAGGATCCAATCATAGTAGATACAGATTCACCTTTGATGACTCATGGCCAGATTGGCCTTGTACCTCCCATATGAAGCATGAAGATTAAATGTCAGCTTTTGATACCATGAAACTGACTAGACATTGCTAGGTCACATCCATTGGTTTGCTGCAACTGAAGGCGTCTTGCTATGGTTGAATCCCTATGCAGCACCAGTGACCTTGCCTCTCTAAGGCCATTTCTTTTTTCAGTTCGAGTACTTGCGCTATTTATATCCTCTATCTCTCCTTTATTGAGGCTTTTCTGTAAAAAGAGGTAGAATGCTATTTGCAGACTCTTTTTCCAAACATCTCAGAGCGCTACCTAGAAAGAGTTCATATGTCATCTTACAGAAACACATTTCTGGAAAAAACTGAGTGGAAACATAGCTTGTATCAAGATTTCAGATCGACCACATGATCCATCATCAGGTTTTCTTTACCTTTTCGTCTATTAATTTTGACGGGTTACCTACAAAGACTTTTGCCTTCAGTCCCTAAATTTAGCATACCATGAAACTACTTAGAGTTAGGATTTATACTTCACCGCATTGTACCTCTGAGAGTGCAGTGAGTATAAATTGATACCTGTGAACAATCATCAAACTGTTCTAGGAGAACAAGCACAATCAACACTGACCATTTAATTTTTCTTTAAGAACTTACGGTTTGCCTTCAAAAGGGTTTGGGATGTTTGACGCTCCAACAGGGGTTTTCTGTTAAAGCAAGGCTTCCGACAGTTGTAGATGATGTGACATAGAAGACAACATGCTTATGTATTATGGGGATAGCGAACAGCCAATTCTGTTTAGGATTGGTTTCAAGTTGAATTTAATCTGGTTCACGGTGCCCCTACTCCTGGGGACGTCCCTTACTTGGGGAAACAGAGGTGATCAAGGATAACTGCAAATTCAAATAATCCAAATTGCCAAATCAGGATTGGGTATGGGCAGGGTATCTACTATTGTACAATAGTAAATCAAATTTTCTGGGGATTGAGTTGGGTACAATCTGTTTATGTTTGCATATAAAAAATTAAAATTATATATATATATATATATAGTTTAAAAATATAAATTAAATTCAGAACATCATATTGATCTAGTTTGAATATATTGATAATTATTAAATTATACTAGATCAAAGATAACTTTACATTGATAATAAGATTATAATAGATGACCTTACATTGATTAATTATACTCAATATAATTACAAATACTAAAAAAAATTAATTTAAATATTAAAATTTAAAACTTATATATGAAATTATATATATTTCATAAACATAAAATAGAACAGTTAAATTATTCAGCCTCATCTCTTAACAGCTCAAATAGAGCATTCTTGTAATCAAGATGGCATTAGGCATAGGTTTCGGCTGTCTATCAAATTCAATACCTGCATTGCAGCCATCTGTCAAGCTAAGGTCTGATAGGTAAAAGGTGATTATCACCATGACAACAAAAAATACAAACCCAGCACGTATACTTACAGTTATAATGGTGTTGTTAACTGAGTTTATAATAATAAAGTTAAAGACTCTCTCCAGTCTTCAAAAGGGATTCGCAAAATGCAAAAACAATTAAAAAATTAAAAAACATGGATGAGTTATATTGTAGCTATACCATATCCTAGATATGGTCAATTTTGGAAGATGCTGCAATTCAAGAAGATTCTTATCCTCAAAATAAAATCCGGAATATGGACTGACCCGTTTGGTTCACCCGGAAGATGACTGAGAAGATGCATAAGGAATTTTAATTCTTTATTTTTTAATTTCTTTGAATATAGTGTGTATATGTGTGTATATATACACACATGCACACATATGTATATACATAGATACATGTATGTATATATACATGTGTGTATATACACACACATACACACGTGTGTATATATACACACATACATGTGTGTATATATACACACATATGTGTAAATACACATACAAGTGTGTATC
>MU227908.1:3364641-3378858 GCA_018584345.1 Thuja plicata
ATAACCAAATAATATTTAATTCCCTTGATGTGTATTAGCTAAAGGGGGTGGGATTAATTTAATTTAAAAGCACTTAGGACTTTAGAATTAAATTAATTAATCATAGGGATTTTTAGCTAATAAATCTCAAAAATTTTGGAATTAAATATAGTGTAAGATTTATGCAAATTTAGGTTTTCTGCATTTGAGACTAAGTCAATTAAAGATAATTAGGAAGGAGAATTTGCCTAGTATAATAGGACTTTGATGATGAGAATTTGAAGAAATGTACCAAAATTGATTAGAATTGTAAGGTGCCAATTTTGGGGTATTACATTTTGCCCCTCTTTGAATTGATGTGCGAGCAACGCGTTAATTCAAAGAATAGTCTAATGTGACAGATGAAGATTTTGGGAGTCTAGGTTAGGTTGCCAAGACATCGATCAGATTGACAAAGCAGAACCATCTTCAGAACGAAGCATGATTCTCCAAAGTCTAAGTTAGACTGCGAAGACAACGGTCCAAATACCAATTGAGAGAAAATTGGAATCGGGGTTAGGCTGCCCCAATGTTCGTTGATAGTTGATGAAGATTTAGGACTATCTCCAGAATCAGGGTTAGATTGCCCCAATACGAAGGTTAGCCCTTCGAGATCCAGGTTAGGTTGCCCAGATAACGGTTGAAAAGAGCTTTTGAGAGCCGTCTTCAGAACGAAACATGACTTTCAGGAATTAGGGTTAGATTGCCCCAATACCCAATGGGATTTCAAGAATCATCTCCAGAACAAAGCTTGATCCTTGAGGATCCGAGTTAGATTGCTCAGATACCTAGAAAGATAGATGACAAGATGACAAGATGCGAGGCATCAAGATGCCCCTAGAGATTCAAGATCATGAAATATCCAATTTTGACCATAAGGTACGAAACACTGAATATTCCCCAAGTGATGAGATGTCCCTAGCAATGGGGACTTTTGATTCAGATTAGACTGATTCGAGAATGATGCAAAAAGATTCAATGATGTAATCATCCTGCCCCCTCAGGAGCGAAATCGAAAGATGACACAACAGAAAGATGATCAACAACAAAAGATTGCAGATAGAAGTAAGATCGAAGATCCAGAGGAATTCAAAGATAGATCAAGAGAAGGCAAAATCGATTTAGAGTGATCGGGAGGTCCTGTTGACTAGGTTTAACCATAGTTGACCAAGTTTGACCATAATTGACTATAGTTGACTTTTGATGAAAAGATTGCAGAAGCTGAGAAAATGATGACGAGAGATTATTCTGACAAGAAAGCGATGTCAGAAAGTTGACTGCACAAGCGTTAGAGCACGTCGATCCCAAAATTTTAAAACGCGATTTTGAGCTACTTAGGATTGTCGGATTTCAATTTCGACGACGAAAATGGATTCAGAATGGTCGATTTAGCCAAGGGTGCAATTTTTGCAGAAAACAGAGCACTTTTGGAAATTAGGTCAAAAGCTATCTAAGGCCCAGAGGGGTCATTTCAAATCATTATTCTTCGATACATATTGTACCACCATTTTGATATACTGTGCTCGAGTAGCACCATTGTACACTTGATCGATTGATATATATGAGCTCGATTTTGGCATCACTGTACTTTTTTATATATTGCTTTAAACTTGCATGTCTTGTGAGATGTTTCCTATATGATTAGATGTATGGATTAGAAATGTATGCCATGGACGAATATGCACATGTTTTATTGGTGTATGAATGAATGTAATACAATGATAGATGTTAGATGGATAAATGCTATGTATGATTTGATTTATGCTTATAATGGATGCACATGTTTATGGATATATAAATGCAAATGAATGTATGGAAATGCACTTTTGTGAAAATGAACGTAATGCAATGGTACTAATCATCTCATGCAGGATATTGCAATACACGATAGGTACTAACCAAAAGAATATGAATGAAGATCGAAAGCAAGGACCGGACACTTGTGCAGTCAAGAGGAATCCAGGACAAAAGATGAGAACCTTTGAAGAATGAGAAGACAATGAAGAGAGCACCAAAACTGTCTCTATGCAAGCTTAAAATGCGAATGCAAGCCTAAGCTAAATGCAACCCTAGGACTTGGTTGTTGGACTCATCGCATAATTATCATCATCGAGTTCTTTAGGTATCGGCCAATCGCAAGATGTCATACAACCCTCACTGCCCTTGCAACCACGAGAATATGAATATGACATTAGTCTTTAGATTTGTCGGAATGAGATGTAAGCATTAAGGCACAAGAAACCGGAATGACCTGAACACCTATTCCTTTTGATTTAGCAAGTTAAACTAAGCACCAAAGCATAGTTGCTCGAATGACCAGAATGTTGCTTGCATACAAACACGCCAGACATGCGAGAGGGTCCCTTCTTTTGCTAAGTGATTGATAAGAATGCCCGAAGTGACCCTTACATTCACCTCACAGGACGAGCACCTCGATTGCATTGTAGCAAAAAAAAGTCACCCCAAACAGACAAGGAGAGGAACCAATCTCACAAAAGTTTCTGTATAAAAGGAGTCGAGGTACACATGGCCATCCAACATGAGATGGAGGCTCTCATAGTGGACACCCCTCTTATATGGATCATTGGAACCAAACCAGCAAACAGAAAGTAAAGAAAAGATCAGGCCCCCAATCTTCGCAACTCTTGGTCAAGAATAGATGTCTTGGAGTTGTTTGAGGGAGGATGACAAAGCGAAAGGAACAAGCACACAAAGGAAAGCTCAGCATGTCTCAGAGAATCACAAATCAAGTTTCAGTTTCAGTTTAGCGGATTGAAGTCAGATTGGAAGGAACGAGCGCAAGAAGATCTCAATAGGACGGTGACAGTAGGTAGACACAGTGAGATCCACCGGTGACCGATACGAGAAAGATCCTAAAGGAGAGAGATCTTAGAAAAACATCAGTAGGCAGACACAGTGAGAACCACTGGTGACTGATGTGAAAGAGAGTCTCAAGGAGAGACGAAGCGCTACGAAGCATCGGTAGGCAGACGCAGTGAGAACCACTGGTGATCGATGCAAGAGGAGAGAGACTCCAAAAGATAGGACAATGCCCCCTAGACCAAGAAGATGCCCCCGAGTGTGACCAGGTTCAATCCATGTGAAGTCGAGAAAAATCTCAAAAATAACTAAGAGCGAATGCATGAGCGAGCAAACTAAAGAAGGAAAGCAAACTAAAGCAGGAAAACGGGAGAGCAAACTGCAAGACAGCCAAGGGATGCCGCGATAGATAGAGCATTGCGGAACAAGAGGCGTCTGTTTACCAAGTTTTCACTATCTTGGAAAAAATTCTATTTTTGCTACCATGATGCCTGTTTACCAAGTTTTCATCAATGGCACATTTTTCTCTTTTTCTCATTTTTTTATTTTTTATTTTTTTTATTTTTTTTTTGTATTATCAAGGCGCCTATTTACCAGGTTTTCATGAGGATAATAGATACATCAAAGCGCCTGTTTTCCAGGTTTTCACTAAGATGATCATTTTTTTCATGACATTTTATAATTTTTAGGATTTTCTCAGGATAGAGTATGTACCTGAGCATTCAGAATACATCTCAACTGTAGAACTTCTTCAGATGAAGAGCGTTGATAGGCTCTTTGAGTTGTTCCCCCTCTGTGGTAGAGAGCTGGTAAGTGCCAGACCCAAATACTGCAGTGATAACATACAGACCAAGCCAGTTTGGTTCAAATTTTCCTTTTTGGACCCGCTGTTATTGATTCTTGGGGTTCTCTCTGAGGACGAGATCACCCATTTGGAATTCCCTTGGTCTGACCCTCTTGCTGTAGCTTTTAGATATTCTCTTCTGATATGTTCGGAGATGATCGAATGCCACTTTTCGACGTTCATCCAATAGTTCTAGCTCTTGAAGCCGAGATATTATGATATCATCATAAGTAATGAGGCCCTTCAGAGAGACTCGCAAGGTAGGAATCTCAACCTCAATAGGAAGCACTGCATCTACACCATAAACTAGAGCAAAGGGCGTGGCCTCTGTTGGTGTTTGTATACTGGTGCGGTAAGCCCATAAAGCCAGATTAATCTGGAGATGCTAGTCTCATCCAGATTTGTGTACTGTGCGGTGTAAGATCTTAAGGATAGTCTTATTTGCAGTTTTCGCCTGTCCATTACCCTGGGGATAATAGATAGAAGACCAATGATGAATAATTATGAACTTAGTGCATAATTCTTTTAGATCCTTGTTCTTGAATTGCCCCCCATTATCAGTGATTAGTGATGAGGGTACACCATATCTACAGATGATGTAGTTCAGTATAAACATGGCCACAGACTTGCCATCAGCTACGATGAGGGGCACTGCCTCAACCCACTTGGTAAAACAGTCTGTAGCAGTAATGATGAATTTATGTCCACTTGAAGAAGACTGATGTATCTGACCCACCAAGTCAAAGGCCCACTGCTGAAATGGCCAAAAGCTGACAAAAGGAATGAGCTCCTTGGCAGGAGAGTGGATCATATTTCCATGAAGCTGGAACTATTTGCAAGATTTAGCAAATTGTGTAGCTTCTTTCTCCATATCCGGCCAACAGTAACCAGCTCTAATAAGTTTGCGCGCCAGTGTCAAGTTGTTTTAGTGAGACCCATAGACGCCTTCATGCACCTCTACTAACGCATGCTTGGACTCATCAGGTTCTAAACACCTAAGGAGGGTACCATGTAGACCTCACCTATATAAGTCGTTAGCTATGATGACAAACCGTGAAGCACTGCAAATTAAGTGATGTTTCTCATTTCAGGTGTAAGTGTCTAGAATGATCTAGTCATAGAGGTAGGATTAAATATGGTGGTAGCGGGATGAGTCATGTCCAATGACAGAACAAATCATCCAGAATTTAGGGGAATTATAAGCAGGGTAGCATAACGTCTCCACCAGGAATTCATGTCGGAAGTCATTTTCTAGCATTTGTAACATGGAAGCCAGAGTAGCCATGGCATCGGGTGCTTTATTATCTGCCCTTGGAATTTGTTGGAAAGTAATGTGTGCAAAGTATTTCTTGAGATCATCAACCATCTTTTTATAAGGTACCAGTTTTTCATCTTTTGTTTGGTAGATATCATTCACCTGATTGATAACCAACTATGAATCTCCAAAGACCTTTAGCTCATTCACATGCCATTCAATAGTGATCTTTAATCCATTAATCAAGGCTTCATACTCGACAGTGTTATTTGTGCAAGGAAACAACATTTTGTAAGCTTTTGGTAATGAATACTGCTGAGGTGTAATGAATAAGATTCTGGTACCTAACCCCTGCTGGGTGAATGATCCATCAAAGAACATGGTCCATGCCTGATGTGTGAGAAGCATGATGGACTCATCTGGGAACTCAATCCTTAATGGTTGATAGTCTGCAATAGGTTCCTTAGCCAACTGATCTGCAATTGCTTTCCCTTTGATAGCTTTTCTGTCCACATACTCAATGTCAAATTCACTGAGTATCATGACCCACTTAGCGAATCTACTCGTAAGGGCAGCTTTGTTGAGTAACTACTTTAATGGATCAATTTTTGTAATGAGCCTTGTAGTGTGAGCAAGCATGTGTAATGTCATAAATTCTGGGAAGCGAACACCACTGCCAAGCAAGATTTCTCAATGGCAGAATAATTCATTTCATAGGAGATCAACGTTCTGCTTATGTAATAGATTGCTCTTTCTTTATTGTTTTGATCTTCTTGGGCCAATAGAGCACCCAGAGATGTTTCTGTAGCTAAGATGTATAAGATTAATGGCTTCCCATGAATAGGAGGCATTAATATAGCTGGATTAGCAAGATATTATTTGATTTATTGAAGACCTTGTTCACATTCTTTATTCCATTCATAGGTCACACCTTTATGCAGAGTCTTAGTAAATGGCTGTGACTTGTCAGCTAGCTGTGAGTTGAAGCGCTGGATAGACTGAAGCTGACCTTGAAGACCTCTCATTTGACTGATATTGCAAGGTGGAGGCATTTCCATGATAGCTTGCACCTTTTCAAGATCCACCTCAATACCTTTTACGGAGATGATATAACCAAGCAATTGTCCAGAAGTTACTCCAAATGCACATTTCTTAGGATTGAGACGTAGTCTGAACTTTTACATACAATCTAGTATAGGGCCTAGATCAGTAAGATGTGCCTTCCTATCCATGCTTTTAGCAAGGGTATCATCAACATAATCCTCCATTGTTTTGTGCATCATATCATGAAATATAGTAGTGACTGCTATCTGATACGTGGCTCCAGCATTCTTGAGACCAAAAGGCATAACATTCCAGCAGAAAGTGCCCCATGCACAAGTGAGAGCAGTCTTTTCTTGCTCCTCTGGCACAAATTTTATTTGGTTGTAGCTAGAGAAATTTTCCATTAAGGAGTACATTTCGTACCCTGCTGTCATATCCACAATCATATCAATATTGGGTAGTGGGAAGTCATCTTTTGAACATGCCTTGTTTAAGTCCCTGAAGTCTACGTAGACTCTGATAGATCTTTCATGCTTCAACACTGGAACTATGTTGGAGATCCATTCTGCATAGTCAATTGCTCTGATGAATCTAACTTTTAGGAGTTTCTCTAATTCTGCCTTGACAAGTAGAGCCACATGTGGATGCATTTTTCTAAGTTTTTGCTTGACTGGTTTTACTCCAGGAGCTATTGATAGGTGATGCATGATAAGATCAGGATCTACACCAGGCATGTCAGAGTATGTCCATGCAAATTTTATCTTTTTCTCTTTGAAGAAATCTGTGAATTCTTTGAGTTCTTCTGTAGACAATGATTTAGCCACATGAATAATGTGTAGATGTTCTTCTGTACCCAAATTTACTGGCTGGGTTGGCTCAATTAGCACAGATGATCGTCCCTAGAAATTACTCAGAAGTGTATCAAGTATCTCTTCCTTAGGCACCTCGGAGAGGTTTTCCCCTTCGGATACGTCTATTCTTTTTATTCTTTTGGCTCTCACACTGCCACAATGTGGTTTTCATCATCAAAGTGCCTATTTTTTTTCTTTTGATTTTATGACTAAGATACTTGATATCACTTTCGGTCATGCTGACACTGTCTTTGCTAATGGATGATGTTACAGGTTCAACAGTGTGGAGATAACAGGCTAGAGCATAGTCCTTTTGGAATGTGAGGAATTTATTAGATGAGGAAGGGGAATTCCAGTCTATTAGCTCAGGATGTTGGAGTGAGAGAGAAGTGACGGGTTCAAGTGCATTCACGGTATAATCATCGAAAGCGCAAACTAGTAAGTTGAGACCTAGAGAAATCTCATCCAAAGGTGTATTTGAATCCCTTTGACTCCTAGCGACCTTAATAGAAGACACGTTAACATCTATGGAATGGGACTCATTAGACCTTACACTAGAACCTTCACCTATGTCGAGAAGGTTTTCAGATGTATGTGTAGTATCAACATTCCTGTCAAAGAATCCTTCTGAAAGACTGTCGAAATCATATTCATGGGAATCTGTGTCTGAACTCTGACTGGGATATTTGCACCATGAAGGTTTGGGAGTTCTTGTGACACCAGCCTATTCTTGCGCAAACTGCTATTGAAACTGTGATGGTATGTATAGTTCACCCTGGAAACCAGGGTCTTGTGACACTTTCCATTGTTCGTATGTTAGAGAAGTGAATGGAATAGCACCATTGGAGTCACTGCCAGCCTTGGCTGTACTGACATGTGTTATGATGTCATCTGGCTCAGCAAAGAATGCTTCCAAATTTGGGGGAACAGGACAAGGAAAGTAATCCTCGTAAGAGCTATCCTCTGCGGTGTAAACTGTAGTTGTGCCTTCAGGTTCTAGTTGAGGATCCATTTTTGGCACAATTTGTTAATCCCTACATGGAACGAGATCTTCTTGAAGCCTAAACTAGTTGTATCTTTCATTCTTCGACCCGTAGCTTCAATAGGTTCAACTAGCTCATTACCATTCATCCCTATTGGACCACTCCCTTTGTATCCAAAGCATTTCATGATTTTAAGACCTTCACAATTAGGATCTATTTCAAGAGCTGGGGTGGTCTGTTCAGATATGTCCTTTCCTTTGTAAATCCAAGCTTTAACAGCTCTTTCCTCATCTTCATCTTCTAATGGTGTTGAAGCCCGTACAAAGGCACCATCGTAAGCTATTTCAGGAGTAGTAGAAGATTTATTGTTCTCAAAACGTCTCCCATAGGACCGAGGAGATGGAGGTAGAGCTGCTAATGATAGCACAGGTTCCATTTGATATCCCCCCATGCCTATGTATTTGATTTTCAAATTTTGTTCCATGTCTCTAAGCTTGGTATCATAGAATTCTGTGGATTCTCTATTAGCAAGAACAAAACTATCAGCTGACTGTGTGAGCGTACTATAAGAATAACCCATATTAGCAGGAACTGTCACTTTTGCATCGTGGAAAGGAAACTTGATGCACTGATGATACATAGAGGGAACCGCTTGCATTTCATGGATCCATGATCTTCCTAATAGGATGTTATAAGCAAGAGGAATGTCCATCACTTGACAAGTGACATCTCTTTCAACAGGTACAACCCGAATAGGTAGCACAACTAAACCTTTAGACTTTCTTTCTTCTTCATCATAGTCTTTGATAGTAATTTTCTTGCGGGAATCTATGCGATCTTCATCATAGCCTAGCTGAGTGAGCAAGTGAGCAGAGCAAATATTGAGGCCAACACCATTATCAATAAGGACACGATGGATGCACTTTTGGCCAATCATGACCTCTATACGCAAAGGGGCATTATGCGGGTGGCTGACCGAATGGTCATCTTCTTCTGAGAAAGATAGATAGTGCGGTGAAGTCAAGTGACCCACTATAGATTAAAATTGTTCAAGATTAATGTCTTTGGGGATGTTAGCCTCTGCAAGGGCTTTATCCAGAATCTTTCTGTGAGCAGGTGAGATCTTCAACAACACAAAGATGGTTATTTGAGCATTGGTTCTTTGCAGCTGGTCGAGAATGCTATAATTAGTAGTAGGAGGTGTGGGGACCATTTTCGTGGTCTTGTTGGCAGGGCCAACAACAACTTTATCTGAGGGTTGTTTCGGTGTGGATGTAGTAGTAGGAGGGTCAGGACCCTTGAGAGTGATCTTAGCGCGAGATCTGGTAATGACGTTTGCGCAATCCTGATACGATTCAAGTTCAGACGAGCGAGACATAGGGCCTCTCAAGACAAACAGGGTCTTAGGCTTAGGAGCATCCCCGCTCCCCTTGATAGTAATCACATCACAATACTCAACTTTGACAGGTTCGATCATGTTGATGACATTGTCATTAGTGGTATACGTGTAGTTAACCTTGGCATTGTTGTTCTTAGTGTTGGAAGACTCACCTTTCTTGTCAGGAGGAAAGGGATATTTAAATGCTTGGTGATCTAAATTCTTATTATGATTATCCACAACAATATCACCATTATCAATCATATCTTGGATCTTATGGCGCAACTGAAGACAAGTAGAAGTCTTATGACCCTTTTTCTGGTGATAGTCACAGTATGCGTTGTCATTCCACCAATGGGGTCGCGGTTGCGGATCATATGGAAGCTTGTCCAAAGGAGTGAGAACTTGGTTTTGCACCAAAGTCTTGTAAACTACGTCAAGCGGTTCTCCTAAGGAAGTGAATTCACGCTTGGGTTGAGAGGCCCAAGGTTTGTTGCTAGAGAATCTTGAAGGCGACTGAGCGTTTGTTGCAGCCTTTTCAGCAGTTTCGATCTCTTGTATACTAGAAGTAAGATTGAAATTTTGAAGGAGTCGGGGTCACATTATCAACCACTCCATCATTCACAACATCCCTATTCTTGTTGAAAAACTTCCCTTTATCTTTTTTGGAAGAGGAGGAACCTTGTTTGTTGTCTTTGTGCAAAGTCAATTCCCCTTTCTTAACCATAAATGCCTCTATCCTCACAACTTGCTTAATCATGTTGTCAAAATTGAGGGGACCTTGAAGCTATACCTGATACCCAAAATCAGGAGTGAGATTGTCCAAGAAGATGTTGAGTTTCTTAGATTCAGGTATTTTATGAGGATACTTGGTGCAAAGCTGTCTCCATCTCTGAAGAAATGTCAGGAATGGCTCCCCTTGTCTCTGCTTAAGATTTTAAAGGTCCTTGATGTTGACAGGATGTTGTATGTTGTGAGAATAATGCTGGATAAAGAGATTTGTGATCTCATCAAAAGTCTTAATGTCAGTGGGTAGCCGAGAAAACCACTCCATGGAAGGCCCACCCAGACTTCGGGGAAAGAGATGTATCAAATAAGTTTGATCGTGAATGAACTCCATAGATAGGGCCCCAAATTCTCTCAGATGATCCTGAGGATCGGTGGTACCCAGATATTTATCATACTTAGGGAGTTTCACACCTTTGGGAAAAGGTGGCATATGAAGACTCGTATCAAAAGGAAAAGGACAGATCCTCTCCATCGTGAATTGTTGTGCGGGTTTGTCATTATCCTTTACAAGTTGGCTAATTTGGTTTTGCATATCTTGAATCATCTTTTTCAATTTGGTAGTCTCAGTCTCTTCCTCTTTAGTCACAAGTGTTTCCACTTTGAAATCTAGGGGTAGCTTAACTCTTTGGTTTTCCAGTTCTAGAGAATTCTTCTCTTTATCTTCTGCAAGGAGAATTTCCATCATCTTGATGAGACCCTTATTAGATTTTGCAGCATCTATGCCATTTTGAGTTATCGGATCATCATCATTATCGAGGATCTCATAAATGCTTGGGTTTTGATCTTGACTCTGGTCATGTGAAGGAGGGCGATGGTGATGTGCTTGCTGATCAGCTTGGGATTGTTGATTCTGGTCATATTGAGATTGATCATGGGCCTCGCTGTATTGACCTTGTAGGAAGTTGAAAGGGCTTCCCATGTTGCTGATGTGGGATTGTGTTGTGTGCACAAGTTCAGTGTGAGTGTGTGTATTTAACCGAGAGTTCGTGGCCAATGTAACTTTTGGCGGGTCAAAGGGGTCGATGGGTTTGGAAGGATCAATAGGTTCACAAGGATCGATAGGATCAAAATGATTGGTATGTTCAAAAGGATCAATAAGGTAGAGAGGATCGTCAATAGGGTCGACCCAAGTAAGTGACCTTCCAAAGTTTTGTTGATCTAGAAGAAATGAGTTATGTTGATCTTGAAAAAATAGTTCAGGCTGTCTTTGAAACAAGGGATTATAGCACTGCTGGAACACCGGTTTATGATTCAGACTGGGATCTATACTAAATAGAGAGGAGGAATATGAGGATCCCTCTTGACTATCAGATTGAACAATAGGTTTGAAATGACCTCTTCCTTGATTACGAGAACTACCTTTACCTATTCTGGAACCACGAATGGGAAATATGTTGCTGCTTCTAGTCGTAACAGGCATAGACAAAGTTGAAACAAGAGAGGACTTAGGATCCAACTTAGAATTCTATCTCTAGAAATAGCAAAAACGAGATAAAGGCTAGAATAACCAAGATGTGAAATGCACCCGACACGAATCATCAAGAGTATGCATAGAATAGCCGAGATGTGACTATTGTGTCGCAGGGCACAAAAGCACAGAAAGGTAGGGCACAGAACAAAGAGACAAAATGAGTTTGAGCAAGAATCAGTTTATTTGCAACTTGAGACAATCAGTTTCAGACTACAGATAATAGGGAAACAGGCAATAAGTCCTCAGACAAAAATGAGATCAGGCAAAAAAATCATCAGTCAACGGGAAATAGCTCATTGTTTTGGGACACCAGGGTACAGACTCGCACGATAAAGTGCTATTTTGCACAAGGAAATGCCTAATTGCGTCCATGAAAATTAAATCTTGCGCAAGGAAATGCTCAGTTTATGGAATCTCGCGCGAGAAAACTCTAGGTTTCGACAGATCGACTCAGTTTTTGAGACAAAGGTCAGATTTCAAGACATAGTCAGGACTGTTCTCTGATAGAATTTCTAGATTTAGGATAGTTTTATGACAGTTCAGATCAACAATATCAGTTTGAATGTGACAAGCAATCGTTAACAAGCACAAAGTTTTGATCAAGCAATAGTGACGCAAGAAGTAGTCGCAAACAGTTCTACCAAAGACAAGGCAACTTAGCAGAATCATGGGAGTCTTTGTTTAATCATGATTGGATAGTTTAAGACTCAAAACAAGCACTTAGTTATCCCTACAAAAAAAATGGCAGAGAAGACAAAATTTGTGTCTCACTGCTTATGTGTATGCGTGCACCTCACACAGGCGTGTCACCCGCTAGAGTGCGCCCGTGTTTTTGGTGTTTCCATGGACTCAATAATATATGTTCAAAGGTTACCCTTAAACAAGGGGCCAACATCATATACCACCTTCAAGCATCCAGGTACATACCTATGGTGATAATCTAGGGGAGAGATTCTTCCCCCTCCCTGCGCAAAGATTATGTCTCCTTTCAAAGGTAATCCAGGTAGGCAACTAATTAAGAAATTTTTTAGTGGGATTCCATTCACAATAACCTTTGGTGTTCCCGATACAAGCCTTGGGCCTCGCAGCCACACCAACACTTGAAAGTCCTACACCCCCGCAAGCAGGGCTTGGACCGGCGTCACTTAGTATAACAGACAAGGATTTCTCAAGATGATAGTCAGAATCATGAGAAAGAAGTTACCATGGCTTTGGAGTCTTTAGACTCGACAAAGCATACTTTATTATAGTAAGGTGGAATCACCGACGATAGGTGTGTACTCACTTGGGTCGTTCCCGGAGGTTCAACTTCCGGCAGACCCTCTAAAGGTGACACAAAACTTGGCTCGGATTCGAGGGTCAAATTTTTTTATTCTCTCAAGGAGAGAAGAGCATACTTCTCTACATCTTCACCTTACCAAAACACACAAGACATATTCATCACTGAGCTAACTCTCCTCCAACCAATTCACAAGCTTTTGGGTTTCTGATTCTCTCAAAGAGAGAAGAGCATAATCCCCTGACAAGTGAACGTGCTAAAGGTTTGTTACCTTTCCTTGCTTCCCTAGGTCTACATCATGTTAGCAATGTCTGGGTCTCAAATTTATCCATGGGCATCACTTCCATGTAATGAAGAGCCTATTCCCCTATTTTTCTATCAAGATTCCCAAGAAATTTTAACAAGGCCCTAATTATACTATGTGATGAAAGCAATAAAAAAGCACAATGTTTTAAAATGATCTTTGACAACCGTCCTGCAAGCAAACCGTTAGAAATTTTATGTCTTCGTCAAGCGACCTGCAGCCCACTGCTATGCTGTCAGAGAAATCAGAGAGATAAAAATAGCAGCATGTGCAAATAATCAGGAAAACAGTAATAGTAATTGCAGAAACTGTGAAATTCCAGAGACTGTCACCAAGTCTCACACAAGGAAGTACAAGGTTTCGCATGAGGAAATGCAATAGCTGGTGTGAGAAAGTGCTTTGTCGCACGAGAGATTGCAAATGAAAGCACAACTTCATGCGGTACGCTCAGAATTGTCGCGTGAAAATTCATACACAGAGAAGTACAGACGTACGACAAAGTACAAAATTTGGTCAAAATATTTTTGAGAGTGAGGTCAGAAATCAATTTTTTGCCCCACGGTGGGCGCCAAAATGTATGTGTCTGAATGTTGACCTCTAAATCAGCCACAACACAACATAGTCATTGCTCAATCGTTGAATCGTGAAGATGAACATGAATTGCTCATTCCACAATATTGATCGAATCAACCTATTTCCTCCTATTTAGTTGGGGTGTTTGATTACTCTTAGAACGAGAGCCAACAACCATAGACCATTGCTAAAATGGAGGATTTAAAAGCTTTGAAAACTGAAATGAAATTTATTCTATATGAGAGATGCAATTGTAATATAGGAATGAAGATGCATATTTTAATCTAAGAAACTTGAAGGAGCTAACATAATTAAACTACTTGATAAGTAAACAAACTAAATTCAGATGAAAAATGCCATTAAGCTAAATGAAATTACACTAAATATGCAATAAAAGCTTGAAAATATGAGAGAATTGAGACAATAATTCACTATAGTTTAGGTACTCTAAAATTGCCCCCTTCAAATGAAGGAAAGAAGATCCATAATATAGAAAAGTCTGAAGAGAGGATGAAGAGTTTCTTGGGAAGAAACGACTGACTCTTCATCTTCATGGAGGAAGGTGAGACAAATATGAAGGAATTATTTAATTAAATAAATGAATTATT
>MU227908.1:3378923-3392737 GCA_018584345.1 Thuja plicata
ATTATTAAATTCAAGTGAGGATAATCCATTCAAATAACCAAATAATATTTAATTCCCTTGATGTGTATTAGCTAAAGGGGGTGGGATTAATTTAATTTAAAAGCACTTAGGACTTTAGAATTAAATTTTAAATTAAATTAATTAATCATAGGGATTTTTAGCTAATAAATCTCAAAAATTTAAGAATTAAATATAGTGTAAGATTTATGCAAATTTAGGTTTTCTACATTTGAGACTAAGTCAATTAAAGATAATTAGGAAGGAGAATTTGCCTAGTATAATAGGACTTCGATGATGAGAATTTGAAGAAATGTACCAAAATTGATTAGAATTGTAATGTGCCAATTTTGGGGTATTGCACTTTGCCCCTCTTTGAATTGATGTGCGAGCAGCGCGTTGATTCAAAGAATAGTCTAATGTGACAGATGAAGATTATGAGAGTCTAGGTTAGGTTGCCAAGACATCGATCAGATCGAGAAGCAGAACCATCTTCATAACGAAGCATGATTCTCCAAAGTTTAAGTTAGACTGTGAAGGCAACGGTCCAAATACCAATAGAGAGAAAATTGGAATCATAGTTAGGCTGCCCCAATGTTCATTGATAGTTGATGAAGATTTAGGACTATCTCCAGAATCAGGGTTAGATTGCCCCAATACGAAGGTTAGCCCTTCGAGATCCAGGTTAGGTTGCCCAAATAATGGTTGAAAAGAGCTTTTGAGAGCCATCTTCAGAACGAAACATGAATTTCAGGAATTAGGGTTAGATTGCCCCAATACCCAATGGGATTTCAAGAATCATCTCTAGAATGAAGCTTGATCCTTGAGGATCTGAGTTAGATTGCTCAGATACCTTGAAAGATAGATGACAAGATGCGAGGGATCAAGATGCCCCTAGAGATTCAAGATCATGGAATATCCAATTTTGACCATAAGGTATGAAACACTGAATATGCCCCAAGTGATGAGATGTCCCTAGCAATGGGGACTTTTGATTCAGATCAGACTGATTTGAGAATGATGCAAAAAGATTCAATGATGTAATCATCCTGCCTCCTCAGGAGTGAAATCGGAAGATGACACAACAGAAAGATGATCGACAACAAAAGATTACAGATAGAAGTAAGATCGAAGATCTAGAGGAATTCAAAGATAGATCAAGAGAAGGCAGAATCGATTTAGAGTGATCGGGAGGTCCTGTTGCCTAGGTTTGACCATAGTTGACCAAGTTTGACCAAAATTGACTAGAGTTGACTTTTGATGAAAAGATTACAGAAGTTGAGTAAATGATGACGAGAGATGATTCTGACAAGAAAGCGATGTCAGAAAGTTGACTGCACAAGCGTCGGAGCACGTCGGTCCCAAAATTTTAAAACGCAATTTTGAGCTACTTAGGATTGTCGGATTTCAATTTCGATCATGAAAAATGGATTCATAATGGTCGATTTAGCCAAGGGTGCAATTTTCACAGAAAATAGAGCACTTTTGAAAATTAGGTCAAAAGCTATATAAGGCCCAGAGGGGTCATTTCAAATCACTATTCTTTGATACATATTGTACCACCATTTTGATATACTGTGCTCGAGTAGCACCATTGTACACTTGATCGATTGATATATATGAGCTCAAATTTTGGCATCATTGTACTTGTTTATATATTGCTTTAAACTTGCATGTCTTGTGAGATGTTTCCTATATGATTAGATGTATGGATTAGAAACGTATGCCATGGACGATTATGCAAATGTTTATGCACATGTTTTATTGATGTATGAATGAATGTAATGTAATGATAGATGTTAGATGGATAAATGCTATGTATGATTTGATTTATGCTTATAATGGATGCACATGTTTATGGATATGTAAATGCAAATGAATGTATGGAAATGCACTTTTGTGAAAATGAATGCAATGGTACTAATCATCTCATGCAGGATATCGCAATATACGACAGGTACTAACAAAAAGAATATGAATGAAGATCAAAAGCAAGGCCGGACACTTGTGCAGTCAAGAGGAATCCAGGACAAAAGATGAGAACCTTCAAAAAATGAGAAGACAATGAAGAGAGCACCAAAACTGTCTCTATGCAAGCTTAAAATGCGAATACAAGCCTAAGCTAAATGCAACCCTAAGACTTGGTTGTTGGACTCATCACATAATTATCATCATCGAGTTCTTTAGGTATCGTCCAATCGCAAGATGTCATACAACCCTCACTGGCCTTGCAACCACAAGAATATGAATGACATTAGTCTTTAGATTTGTCAGAATGAGATGTAAGCATTAAGGCACAAGAAGTCGAAATGACCTGAACACCTATTCCTTTTGATTTAGCAAGTTAAACTAAGCATCAAAGCATAGTTGCTAGAATGACTAGAATGTTGCTTGCATACAAACACGCCAAACATGCGAGAGGGTCCCTTCTTTTGCTAGGTGATTGATAAGAATGCCCATAGTGACCCTTACGTTCACCTCACAGGACGAGCACCTCGATTGCGCTGTAGCAAAAGGAAGTCACCCCAAACAGACAAGGAGAAGAATCAATCTCACCAAAGTTTCTGTATAAAAGGAGTCGAGGTACACATGGCCATCCAAAATGAGATGGAGGCTCTCATAGTGGACACCCCTCTTATATGGATCATTTGGATCATTGGAACCAAACCAGCAAACAAAAGTAAAGAAAAGATCATGCCCCCAATCTTCACAGCTCTTGGTCAAGAATAAATGTCTTGGAGTTGTTTAAGGGAGGATGACAAAGCAAAAGGAACAAGCACACAAAGGAAAGCTCAGCATGTCTCAGAGAATCACAAATCAAGTTTCAGTTTCAGTTTAGCGGATTGAAGTCGGATTGGAAGGAATGAGCGCAAGAAGATAGCAACAGGATGGTGATAGTACGCAGACACAGTGAGATCCACTAGTGACCGATACAAGAAAGATCCAAAAGGAGAGAGATCTTTGCAAAACATCAGTAGGCAGAAACAGTGAGAACCACTAGTGACTGATGTGAAAGAGAGTCTCAAAGAGAGACGAAGCACTACGAAGCATCGGTAGGCAGACGCAGTGAGAACCACTGGTGATCGATGCAAGCGGAGAGAGACTCCAAAAGATAGGACAATGCCCCCTAGACCAGGAAGATGCCCCGGAGTGTGACCAGTTTCAATCCATGTGAAGTCGAGCAAAATCTCAAAAATAACTAAGAGCGAATGCATGAGAGAGAAAACTAAAGCAGGAAAGCAAACTAAAGCAGGAAAGCGGGAGAGCAAATTGCAAGACAGCCAAGGGATGCCACGATAGATAGAGCATTGCGGAACAAGAGGCGCCTGTTTACCAGGTTTTCACCATCTTGGTAGAAATTCTATTTTTGCTACCATGACGCATGTTTTCCAAGTTTTCATCAATGGCACATTTTTCTCTTTTTCTCATTTTTTTGTATTTTTCATTTTTTTATTTATTTTTATTTTTATTTTTTTTGGTATTATCAAGGTGCCTGTTTACTAGGTTTTCACGAGGATAATAGATACATCAAAGCGCCTGTTTTCTAGGTTTTCACTAAGATGATCATTTTTTTAGGACATTTTGCAATTTTTAGGATTTTCTCATAATAGAGTATGTACCTGAGCATTCAGAAGACATCTCAACTGTAGAAATTCTTCAGATGAAGAGCATTGATAGGCTCTTTGAGTTGTTCCCCCTCTATGGTAGAGAGCTGGTAAGTGCCAGACCCAAATACTACAGTAATAATATACGTACCAAGCCAGTTTGGTTCAAATTTTCCTTTCTGGACCCACTACTGTTGATTCTTGGGGTTCTCTCACAGGACGATATCACCCATTTAGAATTCCCTTGGTCTAACCCTCTTGCTATAGCTTTTAGATATTCTCTTCTTATATGCTCAGAGATGATTGAATGCCACTTTTCGACGTTCATCCAATAGTTCTAGGTCTTGAAGCCGAGATATTCTAATATCATCATTAGTAATGAGGCCCTTCAGAGAGAATCGCAAGGTAGGAATCTCAACCTCAATAGGAAGCACTGCATCTACACCATAAACTAGAGCAAAGGGCGTGGCCTCTATTGGTGTCTGTATACTGGTGCGGTAAGCCCATAAAGCCAGATTAATCTGGAGATGCCAGTCTCATCTAGATTTGTGTACTGTGCGGTGTAAGATCTTAAGGATAGTCTTATATGAAGTTTTCGCCTATCCATTACCCTGGGGATAATAGATAGAAGACCAGTGCTGAATAATTCTAAACTTAGTGCATAATTCTTTTAGATCCTTGTTCTTGAATTGGCCCCCATTGTCAGTGATTATTGATGAGGGTACACCATATCTGCAGATGATGTAGTTCAGTATAAACACTGCCACAGACTAACCATCAGCTACGATGAGGGGCACTGCCTCAACCCACTTGGTAAAATAGTTTGTAGCAGTAACGATGAATTTATGTCCCCTTGAAGAAGACTGATGTATCTGACCCACCAAGTCAAAGGCCCACTACTGAAATGACCAAAAGCTGACAAAAGGAATGAGCTCCTTGGTAGGAGCGTGGATCAAATTTCCATGAAGCTGGCACTGTTTGCAAGATTTAGCAAATTATGTAGCTTCTTTCTCCATATCCGGCCAATAGTGACCAGCTCTAATAAGTTTGCGAGCCAGTGTCAGGCTATTTGAGTGAGACCCATACACGCCTTCATGCACCTCTACTAATGCACGCTTGGACTCATCAGGTTTTAAACACCTAAGGAGGGTACCATGTAGACCTTGCCTATATAAGTCGTTAGCTATGATGACAAACCATGAAGCACTGTGAATTAAGCATCTAGAATGATCTGGCCACGGAGGTAGGAGTAAATATGGTGGTAGCGGGATGAGTCATGTCCAATGACAGAATAGATCATCCAGGATTCAGGGGAATTATAAGCAGGGTAGCATAACGTTTCCACTAGGAATTCATGTCAAAAGTCATTTTCTGGAATTTGTAACATGGAAGCCAAAGTAGCCATGGCATCGACTACTTTATTATCTGCCCTTGGAATTTTTTGGAAAGTAATGTGTGCAAAGTATTTCTTGAGATCATCAACCATCTTTTTATAAGGTACCAGTTTTTCATCTTTTGTTTGGTAGATATCATTCACCTGATTGATAACCAACTGTGAATCTCCAAAGACCTTTAGCTCATTAACACGCCATTCAATAGCGATCTTTAATCCATTAATCAAGGCTTCATACTCGGTAGTGTTATTTGTGCAAGGAAATAACATTTTGTAAGCTTTTGGTAATGAATACTGCTGAGGTGTAATGAACAAGATTCTGGTACCTAACCCCTGCTACGTGAATATCCATCAAAGAACATGGTCCATGCCTGCTATGTGAGAAGAATGATGGACTCATCTGGGAACTCAATCCTTAATGGTTGATAGTCTGCAATAGGTGCCTCAACCAACTAATCTGCAATTGCTTGCCCTTTGATAGCTTTTCTGTCCACATAGTCAATGTCAAATTCACTGAGTATCATGACCCACTTAGCTAATCTACTCGTAAGGGCAGCTTTATTGAGTACCTATTTTAATGGATCAATTTTTGCAATGAGCCTTGTAGTGTGAGCAAGCATGTGTAATGTCGTAACTTCTGGGAACTGAACACCGCCACCAAGAAAGATTTCTCAATGGCATAATAATTCATTTCATAGGAGACCAATGTTTTGCTGATGTAATAGATTGCTCTTTCTTTATTGTTTTGATCTTCTTGGGCCAATAGAGCACCCAGAGATGTTTCTGTAGCTAAGATGTATAAGATTAATGGCTTCCCATGAATAGGAGGCATTAATATAGGTGGATTAGCCAGATATTATTTGATTTGTTAAAGACCTTGTTCAGTAAGATGTGCCTTCATGTCCATGCTTTTAGCAAGGGTGTCATCAACATAATACTCCATTTTTTTGTGCATCATATCATGAAATATAGTAGTGACTACTCTCTAATACGTGGCTCCAGCATTCTTGAGACCAAAAGGCATAACATTCCAGCAGAAAGTGCCACATGCACAAGTGAAAGCAGTCTTTTCTTGGTCCTCTAGCACAATTTTTATTTGGTTGTAGCCAGAGAAACCGTCCATTAGGGAGTACATTTCATACCATGCTGTCATATCCACAATCATATCAATGTTGGGTAGTGGGAAGTCATCTTTTGAACATGCCTTGTTAAAGTCCCTGAAGTCTGTGCAGACTCTGATAGATTTTTCATGCTTCGACACTGGAACTATGTTGGAGATCCATTCTGCATAGTCAATTGCTCTGATGAATCCAGCTTTTAGAAGTTTTTCTAATTCTGCCTTGCAAGTAGAGCCACATGTGGATGCATTTTTTTGAGTTTTTGCTTTACTGGTTTTACTCCAGGAGCTATTGATAGGTGATGCATGATAAGATCAGGATCTACACCAAGCATGTCAGAGTATGTCCATGCAAATTTTATCTTTTTCTCTTTGAAGAAATCTATGAATTCTTTGAGTTCTTCTGCAGACAATGATTTAGCCACATGAATAGTGTGCGGATGTTCTTATGTACCCAAATTTACTGGCTGGGTCAGCTCAATTAGCACAGATGATCATTCCTGGAAATGACTCAGAAGTGTATCAAGTATCTCATCCTCAAGCACCTCGGAGAGGTTTTCACCTTTGGATACATCTATTCTTTTTACTTTTTTGGGCTCTAACACTGCCACAATGTGGTTTTCATCGTCAAAGCACCTTTTTTTTTTCTTTTGATTTTATGACTAAGATACTTGATATCACTGTCGGTCATGCTGACACTATCTTTGCTAATGGACGATGTTACAGGTTCAACAGCGTGTAGATAATAGGCTAGAGCATAGTCATTTTGGAATGTGAGGACTTTGTTTGATGAGGAAGGGGAATTCCAGTCTATTAGCTCGGGATGTTGGAGTGAGAGAGAAGTGATGGGTTCAAGTGCATTCATGGTATAATCATCGAAAGTGCAAACTAGTAAGTTGAGACCTAGAGCAATCTCATCCAAAGGTGTATTCAAATCCCTTTGACGCCTAGTGACCTTAATAGAAGACACATTAACATCTATGGAATGGGAATTATTAGACCTTACACTAGACCCTTCACCTATGTCGAGAAGGTTTTCAGATGTGTGTAGTATCAACATTCCTGTCAAAGAATCCTTCTAAAAGACTATCAAACTCATATTCATCGGAATCTATGTTTGAACTCTGACTGGGATATTTGCACCATGAAGGTTTGGGAGTTCTTGTGACACCAGCTTATTCTTGCGCAAACTACTCTTGAAACTATGATGGTATGTATAGTTCAGCCTGGAAACTAGGGTCTTGTGACACTTTCCATTGTTCGTATGTTAGAGAAGTGAATGGAATAGCGCCATTGGAGTCACTGCCAGCCTTGGCTGTACTGACATATTTTATGATGTCATCTGGCTTAGTAAAGAATGATGCCAAATCTAGGGGAACAGGACAAGGAAAGTAATCCTCGTCAGAGCTATCCTCTACGGTGTCAACTATAGTTGTGCCTTTAGGTTCTGGTTGATGATCCATTTTTGGCACAATTTATTAATCCCTAGATCGAACATTATCTTCTTGAAGTCTAAACCAATTGTATCTTTTTTTCTTCGACCCGTAGCTTCAATAAGTTCAACTAGCTCATTACCATTCATCCCTATTGGACCACTCCCTTTGTATCCAAAGTGTTTCATGATTTTATGACCTTCACAATTAGGATCTATTTCTCACGAGCTAGGGTGGTCTGTTTAGATATGTCCTTTCCTTTGTAAAGCCAAGCTTTAATAGCTCTTTCCTCATCTTCATCATCTAATGGTGTTAAAGCCTGTACAAAGACACCATCGTAACCTATTTCAAGAGGAGTAGTAGAAGATTTATTGTTCTCAGAAGGTCTCCCATAGGAACGAGGAGATGGAGGTAGAGCTGCTAATGATAGCATAGGTTCCATTTGATATCCCCCCATGCCTATCTCTTTGATTTTCAAACTCTATTCCATGTCTCTAAGCTTGGCATCATAGAATTCTATGGATTCTCTGTTAGCAAGAACAAAAATATCAACTGACTGTGTGAGCGTACTACAAGAATAGCCCATATTAGTAGGAACTGTCACTTTTGTGTCGTGGAAAGGAAACTCGATGCACTGATGATACATAGAAGGAACCGCTTGCATTTCATGGATCCACAATCTTCCCAATAGGATGTTATAAGCAATAGGAATGTCCAACACTTGACAAGTGACATCTCTTTCAATAGGTACAACCCGAATAGGTAGCACAACTAAACCTTTAGACTTTCTTTCTTCTTCATCATAGTCTTTGATAGTAATTTTCTTGCGGGAATCTATGCGATCTTCATCATTGCCTAGCTGAGTTAGCAAGTGAGCAGAGCAGATATTGAGGCCAGCACCATTATCATTAAGGACGCAATGGACACGCTTTTGGCCAATCATGACCTCTATATGCAAAGGGCGTTATGCGGGTGGTTAACCGAATGGTCATCTTCTTCTGAGAAAGATAGATAGTGCGATGAAGTCAAGTGACCCACTATAGATTAAAACTGATCAAGATTAATGTCTTTGGGGACGTTAGCCTCTACAAGGGCTTTATCCAGAATCTGCCTGTGAGCAGGTGAGATCTTCAACAACACAAAGATGGTTATTTGAGTGTTGGTTCTTTGTAGCTGGTCGAGAATGCTATAATTAGTTGTAGGAGGTGTGGGGACCATTTTTGTGGTCTTGTTGGCAGGGCCAACAACAGCTTTATCCGTGGGTTACTTCAGTGTGGATGTAGTAGTAGGAGGGTCAAGACCCTTGAGAGTGATCTTAGCGTGAGATCTGTTAATGACATTTGCGCAATCCTGATATGATTCAAGTTCAGACGAGTGAGACCCAGGGCCTCTCAAGACAAACGAGGTCTTAGGCTTAGGAGCATCCCCGCTCCCCTTGATAGTAATCACATCACAATACTCAACTTTGACAGGTTCGATCATGTTGATGACATTGTCATTAGTGGTATATGTGTAGTTAACCTTGGCATTATTGTTCTTAGTGTTGGAAGACTCACCTTTCTTGCGAGGAGGAAAGGGATCTTTAAATGCCTAGTGATCTGAATTCTTATTATGATTATCCACAACAATATCACTATTATCAATCATATCTTGGATCTTATGGTGCAACTGAAAACAAGTAGAAGTCATATGACCCTTGGTCTGGTGATAGTCATAGTATCCATTGTTGTTCCACCAATGGGGTCACGGTTGCAGATCATATGGATGCTTGTCCAAAGGAGTTTGAACCTGGTTTTGCACCAAAGTCTTGTAAACTGCATCAAGTGGTTCTCCCAAGGAAGTGAATTCACACTTGGGTCGAGAGGCCCAAGGTTTGTTGCTAGAGAATCTTGAAGGTGACTAAGCATTTGTTGCAGCATTTTCAACAGTTTTGATCGCTTGTATACTAGAAGTAAGATTGAAATTTTGAAGGAGTCGGGGTCATATTATCAACCACACCATCATTCACAACGTCCCTATTCTTGTTGACAAACTTCCCTTTATCTTTGTTGGAAGAGGAGGAACCTTGTTTGTTGTCTTTGTGCAAAGTTAATTCCCCTTTCTTAACCATAAACGCCTCTGTACTCACAGCTTGCTTAATCATGCTGTCAAAATTGAGGGGACCTTTAAGCTATACCTAATACTCAAAATCGGGAGTGAGATTGTCCAAGAAGATGTTGAGTTTCTTAGATTTAGCTATTTTACGAGGATACTTGGTGCAAAGTTGTCTCCATCTCTGGAGAAATGTCAAGAATGGATCCCCTTGTCTCTGCTTAAGATTTCAAAGGTCCCTGATGTTGATGGGATGTTGTATGTTGTGAGAATAATGCTGGATAAAGATATTTGTGATCTCAACAAAATTCTTAATGTCGGTGGGTAGTCGAGAAAACCACTCGATGGCAGGCCCACCCAGACTTCGGGGAAAGAGACACATCAAATAAGTTTGATCATGAATGAACTCCATAGATAGGGCCCCAAATTCACTCAGATGATCCTGAGGTTCAGTGGTACCAAGATATTTATCATACTTAGGGAGTTTCACACCTTTGGGAAAAGGTGGCATATGAAGACTCGTATCAAAAGGAAAAGGACAGATGCTCTCTATCATGAATTGTTTTGCGGGTTTGTCATTATCCTTTACAAGTTGGCTAATTTGGTTTTGCATATTTTGAATCATCTTTTTCAATTTGGTAGTTTCAGTCTCTTCCTCTTTAGTCGCAAGTGTTTCCACTTTGAAATCTGGGGGTAGCTTAACTCTTTGGTTTGTCAATTCTAGAAAATATTTCTCTTTATCTTTTGCAAGGAGAATTTCCATCATCTTGATGAGACCCTTATTAGATTTTGTAGCATCTACATCATTTTGAGTTATCAGATTCTCATCATTATCAAGGATCTCATAAATGCTTGGGTTCTAATCTTGACTCTGGTCATGTGGAGGAGGGCGATGGTGATGTGCTTTCTGTTTAGCTTGGGATTGTTGATTTTGGTCATTTTGAGATTGATCATGGGCCTCACTGTATTGACCTTGTAGGAAGTCAAAAGGGCTTCCCATGTTGCTGATGTGGGATTGTGCTGTGTGCACAAGTTCAGTGTGAGTGTGTGTATTTAGCTGAGAGTTCGTGGCCAATGTAACTTTTGGCGGGTCAAAGGGGTCGATGGGTTCGGAAGGATCAATAGGTTCACAAGGATCGATAGGATCAAAAGGATTGGTATGTTCAAAAGGATCAATAAGGTAGTGAGGATCGTCACTAGGGTCAACCCAAGTAAGTGACCTTCCAAAGTTTTGTTGATCTGGAAGAGATGAGTTATGTTGATCTTAAAACAATAGTTCAGGTTGTTTTTGAAACAAGGGATTATAGCACTGATACAACATCGGTTTCTGATTCAGACTGGGATCTATACTAAACAAAGAGGAGGAATATGAGGATCCCTCTTGACTATCAGATTGAACAATAGGTTCAGAATGACCTCTTCCTTGCTTACGAGATCTACCTTTACTTATTCTGGAACCACGAATGTGAAATATGTTGCCACTTCTAGTCATAAAAAGCATAGATGAAGTTGAAACGAGAGAGGACTTAGGATCCAACTCAGAATTCTATCTCTAGAAATAGTGAAAAGGAGATAAAGGCTATAATAGCCAAGATGTGAAATGCACCCAGCATGAATCGTCAAGAGTATGGCTAGAATAACCGAGATGTGACTATCGTGTCATAGGGTACAAAAGCACAAAAAGGTAGGGCACATAAAAAAGAGACAAAATGATTTTGAGCAATAATTAGTCAATTCACAGCTTGAGACAATCAGTTTCAGACTGCAGAAAATAGGGAAACAGGCAATCAGTCCTTAGACAAAAATTAGATCAGGCAAAAAACTCATCAGTCAACAGGAAATAGCTCGTTGTTTTGGGACACTAGGGTAAAGAATTGCACGAGAAAGTTCTAGTTCATGTGAGGAAATGCTCAATTGTGCGCGAGAAAATGAAAGCTCGCGCGAGGAAATGCTCAGTTTCTGGACTCTCGCACGATAAAACTCCATGTTTTGACAAATCGACTTAGTTTTCGAGACAAAAGTCAAATTTTGAGACACAGTCAGGACTGTTCTCTGACATAATTTCTAGATTTAGGATAGTTTTATGACAGTTCAGATCAACAATATCAGTTTGAATGTGACAAGCAATCATTAACAAGCACAAAGTTTTGATCAAGCAATAGTGACACAAGAAGGAGTTACAAACAGTTCTACCAAAGACAAGGCAACTTGGTAGAATCATGGGAGTCTTTGTTTAATCATGATTTTATAGTTTAAGACTCGAAACAAGCACTTGGTTATCCCTACAAAAAAATGGTAGAGAAGACAAAATTTGTGCCTCACTGCTTATGTGTATGCATGCACCTCACACGGGCGTGTCACCCCCTAGAGGGCACCCGTGTTTTTGGTGTTTCCAAGGAATCAATAATAAATGTTTGAAGGTTACCCTTAAAGTAGGGGCTAGCATCATATACCACCTTCAAGCGTCCAGGTACATACCTATGGTGAGAATCTAGGGGAGAGATTCTTCCCCCTCCATGCGCAAAGATTATGTCTCCTTTCAAAGGTGATCCAGGTAGGAAACTAATTAAGAAATTTTTTAGTGGGATTCCATTCACAATAACCTTTGGTGTCCCTGATACAGGGCTTGGGCCTCGTAGCCACACCAACACTTGAAAGTCATACACCCCCGCAAGCAGGGCTTGGACCGGCTTCCCTCAGTATAACAGACAAGGCTTTCTCAAGATGATAGTCAGAATCATGAGAAAGAAGTTACCATGGCTTTGGATTCTTTAGACTCAACAAATGATACTGTATTATAGTGGGGTGGAATCACCGGTGATAGGTGTGTACTCACTTGGGTCGTTCCCAGAGGTTCAACTTCTGGCAGACCCTCTAAAGGTGACACAAAACTTGGCTCAGATTCGAGGGTTAGATTTTTTGATTCTCTCAAAGAGAGAAGAGCATACTTCTCTACCTCTTCACCTTACCCAAACACACAAGACATATTCTTCACTGAGCTAACTCTCCTCCAACCAATTCACAAGCTTTTGGGTTTCTAATTCTCTCAAAGAGAGAAGAGCATAATCCCCTGATAAGTGAATGTGCTAAAGGTTTGTTACCTTTCCTTGCTTCCCTAGGTCTCCATCATGTTAGCAACATCTGGGTCTCAGATTCATCCATGGGCATCACTTCCATGTAATGAAGAGCCTATTCCCCTATTTTGCTATCAAGATTCCCAAGAAATTTTAACAAGGCCCTAATTATACTGTGTGATGAAAGTAATAAAAAAGCACAATGTTTTAAAATGATCTTTGACAACCATCTTGCAAGAAAACCGTTAGCAATTTTATGTCTTTGTCAAGTGACCTGCAGCCCACTTCTATGCTGTCAGAGAAATCAGAGAGATAAAAACAATAGCATGTGCAAATAATCAGGAAAACAGTAGCAGTAATCGCAGAAACTGTGAAATTCTAGAGACTATCACCAAGTCTCACGCAAGGAAGTACAAGGTTTCACACGAGGAAATGTAATAGCTGGTGCGAGAAAGTGCTTTGTCACACGAGAGATTTCTAATGAAAGCATACCTTCACGTGGTGCGCTCAGAATTATCACACAAAAATTTGTACACAGAGAAGTACGGACGTACGACATAGTACAAAATTTGGTCAAAATTATTTTGAGAGTGAGGTCAGAAATCAATTTTCTGCCCCACGATGGGTGCCAAAATGTATGTGTCTGAATGTTGAACTCTAAATCAGCCACAACACAACATAGTCATTGCTCAGTCGTTGAATCGTGAAGATGAACATGAATTGCTTATTCCACAATATTGATCGAATCGACCTGTTGCCTCCTATTTAGTTGGGGTGTTTGATTACTCTCAAAATGAGAGCCAACAACCATAGACCATTGCTAAAATGGAGGATTTGAAAACTTTGAAAACTGAAATGAAATTTATTATATATGAGAGATGCAATTGTAATCTAGGAATGAAGATGCATATTTTAATCTAAGAAACTTGAAGGAGATAACAGAATTAAACTACTTGATAAGTAACCAAACTAAATTCAGATGAAAAATGCCATTAAGCTAAATGAAATTACACTAAATATGCAATAAAAGCTTGGAAATATGAGAGAATTGAGACAATAATTCACTATAGTTTAGGTACTCTAAAAATTGCCCCCTTCAAATGA
>MU227908.1:3402664-3427305 GCA_018584345.1 Thuja plicata
CTCTCTCTCTCTATCTCTGAGAGAGAGAGAGAGAGAGAGAGAGAGAGAGAGAGATGCAGAGTTGCTCAACAGAAAGGTTCCAATAACCCACCAAGAGCCAAATTTCTTAAGACTCAATTTTAGAAGTTGTTTAGACTGAGGATTTTATTGTATAAGACTAATTTGTTTCTTCACCAACTCACAATATCAAACCACACAAGAAGTTCCAACAGCCGGTTCTGCTAATAGGAACTAAGAATAACTTCTGTCTGCAGTTTAATAGTTTATACTGAGACAACCTTAATCAAAAGTATTTTAACAGGAATGATATTACTTCACACCTTGGGTTTACTAACATAGTCAATTGGACTCTAAATATCCAGAACAACAACAATTTGTTTAATATCTGCAAGCAATTAACTAAACAGTTGATGACCCTGTTCTTCCTATATCAGTAAATAACAAATTATTTTGTTGCAGTCCACACAAATGTATACTCTAATTTCCAATAGACACTCTGTAATTTCGGTAACCTTCCAAATTTAGACTTACTGAGTTTTAAAGACACTTAGACTATGTTTCTTATCATGTACTCATTCAATAAATTCACCAGAGTTTTGCCTAACGATGCACTGGTTTAACTCCTCTATTTTCAGCTTGTTGAGCACAGTACAACAACATCGACTTCAACAATAATTTTGACTCTTCACAGGAATTTCTATTCCTATTTGATCAGACTAGGGCACACTTCAACTGGCTTTTCAAAGTTTTTGGAACTCAACATTGTTTATTGTGTTAACTTCTGACTCTGTTACAATGAATTTGAACTCATTGACTCATTGTTCTCTATTTACTCTTTTAAAAAAAAACATGCGTAGTTACTACCGGAACATTTGCTTATCCACACCTGTGCAACCGCTAGGGCACTGCCAAGACTCAAACAAAGTACCCAATAACACTTTGGTAACCAAATGTCGTGGTTTCTCATTCATCATTTGTGACAATACAATGTAGTTTCTATTGGGACATTGGTCTTTGAAGCATACGACTATATACTAATTCTGAGCATAAGAAACTTTAACACAGTTTACCCTAAATTGGTCCCCATTCATCGGTATTGAAACCATCTGTGAAGAAGACACAATTGAGGCTTTCCACCTCATAACAAAATCGAGACTGGTACTCTTTTTCTTCTCGGTCTGTTATATATTATTGTAACTTTGGTAAACAAAATAAAACTTCAACAGAGATTTATATGTACATAGCAAAATAATGAAAGTTGACTGTATATTTAGGGTAAACAATAAAAGAACTTTCAAATGGGTATGTCAAAACATTAGAATCTGAGAACTGAACCGCAAGATTTACACAACTGTAGAATTTGACAAGTAGACCGAGAATGTTTATCACAATCACATTGAAATTTGAGAACACAATATAACTTGATTATGGAATTTGGTTACAAGTTTGACAGTTCAGACTGTAAACAAACATAATAAAGAAAATTACATACTACCTCCTTAAAAAACAATCCAACAACATGAGATGCGTCATGAGTGGTCTTACATGGAATAAAATGAGCCATTTTTGAAAACTAATCCACTACTACAAATATGCTGTCATAACCGGACTTGGTTCTAGGCAAGCCAAGCACAAAATCCATGCTAACAGAATCCCATGGTTTAGATGGAATAGGTAAAGGTGTATAAAGACCAGCATTAGAGGTATGACCTTTAGACTTTTGACAAACCAAACAAGTTTCAACAAACTTCCTGACATCCGTTTGCAACTTAGGCCAATAGTAAAATCTCTTGATTGATTCCAAAGTTTTATCTAAACCAAAATGACCTGCTAGGATACCACAATGCTTTTCCTTAATAATATTTTCCCTCATTGATCCCCTTGGAACACAAAGTAAACCACCCTTAAAAAGAATGCCATTCTGAATCAAATAATCAGAAAATTTTGTATGATACCTTGCTGTCATATCCAAACAAACCTGATAAATATCTCTGAAATCATCATCCGTAGCATACATGGATGCCATTGCCTCTAAAACAACACTTTCCAATTGCATAGACTGAATGGTGAGTGTCCTTCTACTCAAAGCATCCGCCACCTTATTAGTAACCCCCTTCTTATGTTTAATGCTAAAAGTATAGGCCTACAAAGACTCCATCCACTTGACATGTCTATGATTAAGTTTCTCTTGTCTATCCGTATAAACAATGATTTCTTTTGGTAAAATATAATGCCTCCATTTTCTTAATGATTGAACCATAGCATAGAGTTCAAGATCATAATTAGAATACTTTTGTTTTGCCTCATTTAATTTTTCACTAAAGAAGGCTACGGGTCTGCCATCTTGACTAAGAACCCCACCAATAGCCTTATTACTAGCATCACATTTAACAACAAAAACTTTATGAAAATCTAGTAATACAAGCACTGGTTGTTCTGATATTTTCTTTTTCAGCAATTCAAAAGATTCATTGGCCTCTTTAGTCCATTCAAAAACACATTTTCTGCCACCCTTAATAGCGTTGATAACAGGAGCACAAATACCACTAAAGTTTCTGATAAACTTCCTATAGAAACTGCATAAACCATGAAAACTTTTTACCTCCGTGGCTGAAGTGGGTGATGGCCAATTTAGGATGGCCTCTACCTTTGTAGGATCCATTTTCAAACTGCCTTTTGAAATCACAAAACCCAAGAACACAAGTTCTTCCTACATGAATGAACACTTTTCCAAGTTTATTCTCAAAACTTTTTCATGAAGCTTCCTTAAGACCTGGTCCAAATGTTGCAAATGCTCCTCCTTGCTGCCACTGAAAATTAGAATATCATCCAAATAAACAACAACAAATTTATGAAGAAAAGGCTTCAACACTTCATTCATTAAATGCATGAAAGTACTAGGAGAATTGGATAAGACAAATGGCATGACTATCCATTCAAACAAACCCTCATTAGTTTTGAAAGCGGTTTTCCATTCATCCCCTTCACGTATCCGGATTTGATGATAACCACTTTTGAGATCAATTTTTGAATAGTACTTTGCCCCACCTAAACAATCCATGAGATCCTCCATTCTAGGCATTGGAAACAGGTATCGAATGGTGATCTTATTGATGGCTCTAGAGTCCGTACATAACCTCCAAGTACCTTCCTTTTTAGGGGCAAGAACTGCTGGTACAACACATGGACTAATAATTTTCCTTATGTAACCCTTTCCTAACAATCCTTGAATTTGTCTTGCAACTTCAGCATTTTGTTCGGGAGTGAGTTTATAGGCTGCCTTGTTAGGTAAAGTAGCCCCCAGAATTAAATCAATACAATGACTGATTGACCTCTTAGGTGGAAGGGACTCATTACTACTATCAGCAATAACACCATCATATTTATTCAGCAAATCAACCACCACCTTTGGACAAGTACTTTCCTTGGTTTCTAAATTCAATTCCCTGCTCTCATGATAATTTTCTTTAGGTCTGATTACAACAGCAAAACATGGAGTATTTTCCTCCTTAAGACCTTCTAAAAACTCCTTTTCTTTTACCACCATGACACTACTAGGCAAGGTTGAATCATTTGTAAGATCCGGTAAAGGTGTCATTATAAAGGTTTCCCCATTCTTTGTGATATTAAACACATTTGTTTTTCCATTATGCTGGGCATTAGTGTCATATTGCCATGGTCTTCCTAAAACAAGATGGCATGCATCCATTTCAACTATTTCACACAAAACTTTATCTTTATAATCACCTATTTCAAACTCTACCAAGCATTGCTCATTCACAATAGTTTGTTGCTCCTTATTTAACCAAGAAACTTGATATGGAGTAGGATGTGGAATTCTTTTCAGTTTTAACTTGGTAACCATTTCCAAAGAAACTAAATTTTCAGTAGAACCGGAATCAACAATTACCTTGCATACTTTACCCTTTGCCTTGCAAGTAGTATGGAATAAAGATTTCCATTGGGCTGGCTCCTTGTTGAGTGGTACCAACAGCGATCTATTGAACATGAGAGTCTCTCCTTGTATTGGATCAACATGTTTGGATGAGGCTATGTGGTAGGATGAGTTGCTTTGGCAATCATCTTCTTCATGAATCAATTGCACTCTTATATCTCCTTGATTGTTGTTTCCATTCTTTTCAGGACATCTGAAAGATTGATGACCAACTTGGTTTCATGAGTAGCACCTTCCAATGAACACATTAGGGCCTCATCCTCTCGATCTGCCCCTACCATTGTTTGATCCTCTTCCTCTGAATGAACCTCTTCCACCAACATCATTATCAGCATTTTGATTTCTGCTTTCTCCTTGGGATTTAGGAAAAGTTCCTCTCCCATTGAATCTACCTCTTCCATGGAATGAGTTTCCTCTTCCCTTACTTTGTTCTCCTCTTCTTTTTTGTTTTTCCTCAATCTTGAGGGCAAGCTGAAAACATTTATGGACTGATTCCACAGTGACCAATGTTAATTCATCTTGTATACTATATTTCAGCCCATTGATATACCTTGCTAGTTTTTGTTTCTCAGTCTCATACATTTTGGCCTTTAAGGTCAAATTGTGAAACTCTTGAGTATAGGTACTCACATCAAGATCTTTTTGTTTCAGATTTTGAAGTTTCTTATGAAGAATCACTTCATAATCTTCTAGTACAAACTGCCTTTTCAATTCTGCCTTCATTCTGGTCCAAGTAGAGATAATGGTCTTTCCTTCTTCTATCCTTTCATTTTGAAGAAAGTTCCACCAACTAAGGGTTGGTCCCTTCAATTTAGACTTGGATATTTTCACTTTTTGGCTCAGAGGCACTTCATCACATTCAAAGTAGTTCTCCAATGCTTGTAACCAATCCACACATTCATCCGGTTCCAACTTACCATGGAACATAAGTAGTTCATTTTTGTCTTTCTTGCCCACTCTTTCTAATGCTGCAAGCATTTCTCTTTGATCCTCTGATAGATTGCTTTGACCGAATGGATTTTCTCTTCCTCTTCTTCTTCTTCTGACTCCTCATTATCTCCTCTCCGTACTTGGCCTTTCAACTTATCTAACTCTCTCCTCATTGCTCTATTCTCTTCTCTAACAACCCTACTCTCTGCCATCTGCTCCTTGACTATCTTAGCCAACTCCACATTGGTTATCCTTAATGGAATCTCTTCTCCGTCTGACATCTTGATACTCCCAAAAGTATCTTAGTGGCTCTGATACCACTTGATGCAGAGTTGCTCAATGGAAAGGTTCCAATAACCCACCAAGAGCCAAATTTCTTAAGACTCAGTTTCAGAAGTTGTTTAGACTGAGGATTTTATTGTATAAGACTAATTTGTTTCTTCACCAACTCACAATATCAAACCACAAAAGAAGTTCCAACAGCCGGTTCTGTGAATAGGAACTAAGAATAACTTATGTCTGCAGTTTAACAGTTTATACTAAGACAACCTTAATCAAAATTATTTTAACAGAAATGATATTACTTCACACCTTGGGTTTACTGACATATTCAATTGGACTCTAAATATCCAGAACAACAACAATTTGTTTAATATCTGCAAGCAATTAACTGAACAGTTGATGACCCTATTCTTCCTTTATCTGCCTTCCATAGAAAGCCTCGTGGCCTGAGGTAAAACCTCTTCATTTGTTTCAAAAGTGATACCATTGATGGTGACCTTGCACTCATCCCAAGTGTCCACCAACTGCATAGAAATGTTTCCATCATAGCCTTCCATGAACGAATACAACCCACCTTCATTGAGATACATAAGGGCACAAGGGTCCTTGAGAAACCCATCTTCAATTTTTGGAGGCTCCACCCTAACCATGTTGCCCCCCATTTCAGCGCTCAAATTTGAGTCTTTCCCTTTCTTCTGGTTACTCACAGACATCCCACTTTTGGTAACTCTATTGTAAACTCTAAACAGCTCCAGTCACCTCTCCAACCAGCCTAAACTTCTATTTTGGTATTTTGTATTCTTCAGAATAGTTAAAATTAGAAACAAAAAAATCATACCACCCTTCTCATAACTGAAAATACACCAAATTGATAAAATTAAGGTACTCTTTACATGATAACCCACTTCAATAATATTAGAAACCCACTTTTTGGAATGATTACGACCCTCAAAATTGTTATTATCATTAAAGTTAGCGGTCTTTCCACTTGCCACGAAATTTATACTAATCCCCATGCGATCTCTTTGCTTGAACTTAATTGTACGACCACCATATCTAGTAATAATGATCCTTCTTATCATATAATTAATACTCTTCATACCTTTAACATCCCTTATTTTAAAATTAGAATTCTGGTAGACTTCCCCCATACTAATAGCCGCCCTACCCAGCCAATAAGCATCACCAAGATTGTACCTCATGGTAAAGGATAATTATTAATTTCCCTCCCAATGAGGCCATGAATCTACATCGCGTGTGAGCCCAAGCTTCTCTAGCACTTGTTCCCCTTTATGATAAGCCCTCTGGGCGCCATAGGATCTGTCACCACATTACCCTCTCTATAAGTGTGTTGTAATTAAAATTTGTCAAGCCTCAGGAGGAGGGCCCGTATATCCTCTAAAATATTTAGCATCATCCAACTGGACTTATACTTTCCTTTTACCATTTCAATCACAATTTTTGAGTCTCCCTCAATAATTAGCCTCCTAACACCCACCGTGACTGCCAGTTCCACTCTCCAGAGAAGAGCCAAAATCTCAGCAACATTATTCGAGGCCTTGCCTAAAATTACAACATAGGCCAAATACATCTGACCAAGATGGTTTCTAATTATTTCTCCACCAGTCATCGATCCATTGCTGGATGCCTCGTCAAAGTTGAGCTTTAGGAACGGATCAACCGGGGGGTCAAGTGGGTGTTTTTCCTTGTCAAAACCTTAGAATTATCAAAATAAAAGAAATAATTTGTAAACTTACTTGAAATATCCAACTTACAATCTTCACTAAGAGGGGGGGAGGATGGTAACTTCCATCTGCAGACTTCCAAATTTTCTAATAGTAGTTTGACCATTATCTTCACCACCCCATCAACAACACACTCCATGCCCCAAAATACTCTATTGTTTCTCTCTTTCCAAAGATTCCAACAAACATGAGGGGTATCAAATTCAAAAGAAGGACAACCAAGTGGTGTCTAGAATGGTGCCACCAGTTAAGAATAATTTGCTGTAAATTTTCCATAAACACCCAATTCATCCCAATCTTCTCCATAATTCTAGACCAAACTTCAGCGGCAAAGGGATAATGAATAAGAAGATGAATTATGGTTTCAACACTTTTCTTGCACATGACACACTGGTTGGCCATCGGGATAATTTTCTTTTTAAAATTATCAAGAGTCAAAATCTTCCCATGGATCGAAGTCTACCATAAGAAATTAATTTTGGGAAAGAGCTGAGAGTTCCAAACCTTCCTCCACACTTTCTCATCAACAAAACTATTATAAATAATCATGTATGCTGACTTGACCGAGTATTCCCCCGACGCATTGTGACACCAAATAATTCTATCCTCAACCTGGGTGAAGAGAATCCTGACCTCCTCTAGCAACATCAACAATTCACTCACCAGATGGTTCACCCATGGTTGATTGTTAAAAGCCTTTGCCAACCTTTTCCATTTCCTATCATGGGTTATATAGTACTGCACCTTATACCCAAATTTTGTTAAGGTGTTCCTTGATATGAAAATACTTATTCATACCAAGGGGTTTATCGCCAATCCACTAGTCATCCCATAAATGAATCCAATTACCTTTTCCTAGGATCCATCTTATCCCCCCCTCAACACACCCCTACACTTAGAAATGAAGCTCCAAATCTTTGATCCCATCGGCATACCCTGGCCATGAATAGTATAGGAGAAGTGTGAAGAGATAAAATACTTATCTTTCATAATTCTGCACCAATCCACAAAGTTCCTAACTAATTTCCAACCCATTTTAGAAATAAGGGCTCTATTCAAATCTTTCAGCCTCTAAATCCCTAGTCCATCTTTGTGCTTTAACTTACAGATCATCTCCCAATTCACCAAGCTCATTCTAGTTTTTTCCTCCACTCCTGTCCACAGAAAATTCCTTTGAATTTTTTTATAGCTTCTCAACCATTCTATCAGTTATTTTGAATAAGGATAAAAAATAGACCAGAACACCTTGAAGAGAGGCTGACAGCAACTAGAGTTTACCCACATTACTGAGAACCTTTCCCTTCCACCTAGCCAAATTTTTCTACAACTTTTCTAATATCATGTTCCAAAATTGTTTAGAGACCTCATTAACTATGAGAGGGAGGCCCAGATAAGTATCAAGAAGCTCCACCCCAGTACATCCGAGACACTCCACCACCTTCCTTTGGGTTCAGGGGTCAGTGTTGAAGAAGTAAAATTTTCTTTTATAGTAGTTAATCTATTGTCCAAAAATAATCGCATAGTTGTTCAACACTTTTTCCATTCTCTAGCTTCAAGAATAGAAGATTTACCAAATAAAAAAGTATCATCAACAAATTGTTGTATAACCTCTGGGGGGTGGAGGCAGGTTTAGTCCCCACAATTTTTCCTTTACTAGTTAGTTCTATTATATTCTTAGCCATCACCTCAGCCACCATAACAAACAGGTAAGGGGAAAGAGGGTTGCCTTGTCTTAGGCCCCTTCCTGGGTTGAATAAAACCCAAGGGGATCCATTCACCAACATAGAAAATTCCACAGTTTCCACTGCCACCTTGATAATCCTTATGAATCTTTCGTGGAAGCCATATCTTCTCAACACCTTGTAGAGGAAATCCCAATACACTTTGGCATATGTCTTAGAGATATCTAACTTCAATGCCATTCCCGAGTTTTTACTCTTTTTCATAGAATGAATGAATTCATGGGGGGTTATGACAACATCCAGAATCTGTCTACCTAGGAAAAATCCCTTCTGGCTCAAATTAATAATTTTGTTGAAAAGGGGCTTGATCCTATTGGCAAGCACTTTAGAAAGAATCTTGTAAATAGTGTTTCATAAACTAATCAATCTGAAATCCTCCAGGCGCTTAGGGTCCAGATTTTTTGGAACCAACACAATATAGGTATTGTTTAATTTCTTCAAGATGTTGCTCATTCTCAAATAGTCTCTTGTAGCATGTGTCAAATCATATTTGACCACCTCCCACAAATGCTGAAAAAGGCCCAGGGAAATCCATCTGGGCCTAGGGCTTTGTAAGCACCCATGGAAAACATTGCATTCTTTACCTCCTCCTCAATGACCTGGCATAAGAGCCCATCATTATCCTCATTTTCCAGAACAACAAGTATGGCATCCAGAAGTATGTTTCTTATAACAGAAGAATCCCCTTTGTCTAGACATTTATACATCTCCTCAAAGAAATCAACGACCCAACTGCCAATCTCATCCTCTTCAACAAACTCTTTATCTTCATTATTTGTTATGGAGGTAATAGTGTTCCTCCATTTATTCTTGGAGGTATACCTATAGAAAAAGGCCAAATTTATATCCCCCTCTTTGATCTATTGGACCCGTGATCTCTGCTTCCAATAGATTTCCTCTCTCTTTAGGTTCGCCTTCCATTTTACTCTCCATGTTTCCTCATCTTGGTGTATCTCTTAGGAGGTATCTCCCTCGACCATCCCCATGTGGAACCGCTTGAGTTTTTCCTCAATCTCCTTTTTGCACTTAAAGATGTCCCCAAAGGTCATTTTACTCCACTACTGTACCTCCTTTTGATCATCTTTAGTTTCTTGAAAATTTTGAACATGGTCATTCCTTTAACATGAGTATTCCACCACCTATGGATACAATTTTTAAATTCTGGGTGGGAGTGCCACATATTTTCATACCAAAATGGCTGGGGACCATTCCATTTCCTCACCTCCCATGTAAGGATTAGGGGGAGTGATCAGACATCGTACGGGGAAGAAGAGAAAGTGAACTAGAAGGGAGAATATTCCATTATATCGAAACCATCCACCTATCTGATCAAACCTGAATTAAATGTTGACCCTTTCTGGTTTTAGACCAAGTGAAAACCATTCCTTGGATCTCAATATCAATCAAATCATTGGTCCTCATAAAGTCTTCTAGATCTTGCATGCTATCAGTATAATCTTGGGTACCTGCCATCTTCTTAGAGGGGTATAGGGGGGTATTGAAATTATGAGCACACATGATTGGATATTTGGATTTTGAGTTGATAAGGTCAAAAATTTCATCCCAAGTTCTACAAAAACCATTCCTAATATTAGGGGTGTAAATATTGAACATATACCAGGACACTTGATTCTATTTGAACAAAACCACCAGATAGTTATGTGAAAAAGCCACAGCTTCACCAGACAACTTACCTGGATTCCAAAGAGTAGTCACCCCTCCCGCAACACCATCCGCCTCACTATAATAAAATGCCACCCTGGGCCAGATTCTATCTACCAAAGTAGAGAAAGTTTTATACGACATCTTAACTTATTGGGCTATAACCACATCAATATTATAGTCCATAATATACTTCTTTAGAGCATATTGATTTTGGGGGCTATTCATGCCCCTCATGTTCCAAGACAAGAAATTCATCTTTTACTCTTTTGTGAATCCTCTAGGGTCACTTGCCTCCCATTTGAAATACCCCTAGTTGCCTCTTTAGTTCTCAACATTCTTCCCAACGGTCTCCACTTTGGAATCATTTCTAACATCCTCTTTCATACCTCCTCTAGTCTTTCTCTTCGGTTCCAGCTAGTCTAGAACATCACTCCCACATGGAGAAGAGGGAGTTGACAAGGTCCTGGGAGAAATGTTCTCTGATAGTTTGTGTGGGGGAGAAGAAAACCCACTGAAATCCCCCCAGCTTCCCAATGTCTCCTGATCCATCATGCTTCCAACCTTATTCGACTTACTAGTCCCACCCTCTACCTGCTTCCTAGTCAGGCTCTTCTTTTTTGAGTTTTTAATTTCATCCAGTACTATGTTCTATGGAATTTCCCCTTCCTCAAGAGTCTTCACCTCTCCTTCCATCATCTTCTTACTTTGCAACTTCATCTTGAGGGACTTCAAAAGGTCCCCTAGTCCCTCCATGTGAGGATATTCCAGGTTCACATTGGTAGTCTATTGAAGCAATGAGTGGGTACTGGAGATCTCCACCTCCTCCCCTTGCGATATCACCGCCTCCCTAGAAGCCAAACCACCATGTTCAAGAACAATCAAAGTAGACACGACCTCATTCAACTTGTGCTCATTCTAAAGAGGAAATTTGCACTCAGACATAATGTTCCCATGTTTGTAGCACCGTTGACAGTAAAATGAAGCATTCTCATAGACAATAGCTTGGGTCAATTTTCCCCATTTGGAGTTTAGCACCACAAAATTTGGGAGAGGTTTATTCATTATTACATTAACATAGAATCTATCAAACGCTAACCTTGATTTTGTAGTGTTACATAATCCCCAGTGGCGTACTGACCAAAGGAGTTACCAATCCATCTAAACACATTTTCATCCCAAAACTCAAGAGGTAGACCAAAAAGACAAACCCATACTAGTGCAACCTTCTGGAGTTCCACCTCTGGGTCAAATCTCGGCTTCCTATTGGAATTATATGATGTTCCCAATGACTGAGAGGGGGGGTGAATCAGGAACCAATAAAACTTAATCCTTTTAATCCACAATTAGATTATCTTATTTGTTTGCATGCATATAACTTGAAAGTAAAGAATCATACATAACACATAACACAATATTTGGTTACCCAAAAACCTTCCAAAAGAAAGTAAAAATGGGGTGGGGATGATACCCATAAGATTTAGTACTACAGTATAAATTTAGCCTGTTAGAGCTTACAATGACCACTTCTAATGGTCTGCCCTGTTAGGATCATAGAAAGGACTGTTAGGTCCACCTTGTTAAAGTATTTTGTACAATACAATAAGTAACGCAACTCGGTTAAGAGATTTAAAGAAAGCACTGTTAGGTCCACCTTGTTAAAGGATTTTTTTGATCCACCTATGAGAATGAACTAGTTGATGATCTGTTGTGTGCAACTGTGATTGTTGAATAAGATCCTTTGAATATAACTGATCACCTGAATGTGATAGATAAGACTCTGTTGTCCTGAATACCTCTGCACTTAACTCAAACTTCCATTCGCATGCCTTATGCATACATAATCATATTTATATCTTGTGCATATGTTCTTCTCCTATTGGATAAAACAAACTATCTTACATATATATATTTATCCAACAAATAACTCTGTAAGTCGGCTTGCAATAAACAAAATTATATTTAACAATATATGCAAAGTTGGCTTCAAACTGTCACTCGGGTCAAAAAGACTACTCGGGTGATAAACTATCACTTGGGTGATACTGAACACTCAAGTGATGTTGAATACTCAGGTGATGCTGAACACTCGGGCGACACTATATACTTGGGCAACACTGAATACTCAGGTAATATTGAATGAATAAGTCTTTTGACACTAATTGACAATATGTCTTTCCATGAGGTCTACAATCTCCCCCTTTTGCATTAGTGACAAACAAACTTATCATTAAACTTTGTATCTGATATGTCAAAACTCCCCCTTACTGATTGCTCAGGTTTTGACACTTGCTCTGCTGCTCGGGTCCAACTGACTCTATTTTTGTATTTTTCAAAATTGTTATTGTAACATATATCTTTGCTATTCACTGTACATGTGTAATTTACAATGATATTTTCCCCTTATACAATGATATTTCCCCCTTATTTTTGACAAGAATGCCAAAAAAAATATCATCTACAGGGTTATCCCAAAGTAGGATAGAAAATCACTATGTACCTTCAAAATTTTGAGACAGAGTGTTGTCCCAATTATCCTGTAGCACCTCCAAGATGTGCAATTCAACTTGTAGTTCTGCAAATAGCTCTATCATTAGCTCGACAACTAAGAAGTTGTTTTCATGAATGAGAGGTTTAGCATGTGTTATGAATTTCTATATTCCATCCATGTGTGGTAGAAGTTGGCTCTGGATTATTGTAAGAGATTCTCTGATTCTTGCTTCTTCTCTCAACACTTCAGCCTGCAAATCAGTAAGATATTTTATTTTCATGAAGTGAGCAGAACTGGTGCTTGGGTCAAGTGCTAACTACCTTTCACTTTCCTTCATGTCTGCATCAATCTTTACTATCTTGTTCTTGATTTCCATAGTAAATTTAGAGGAGTCACTCATCTTTACAAATAATGCTACCACATTTTTCACAGTGGTTTCTAGAGTGTTGATAATCTGTGTAAGCTTCACTTGGTCAATTGCAATCTTCTTTGCAATGTTCTCTAGAACCTTGTTCTCAAATTTCTTCTCTGCCTTCTCAAGTAACTTCTCTTGAACATTCATATCTGTGTTGAACTTGTGGAAAATATCAACAAGTTGGTCCATTATTGAGTCACTCTCATTGACTTCAATATGTAATGCATCTACAAATATGCCTTTAACATCTTCAAGTAATTTGTTCCTTTGTCTTTCCTTTCCGAGTTTCTGCTGTGAGGCTCTTTTCTTCCATAGTTCTCCCAAAATATCCATTTGTTTTATAGATAGGTTGGATAGATCCCAATTAGGAATCACAATCTCTTTATCCAGATCTATCTCTTCAATTATTACTGCCTTAGACCTAGGACTCGGTGAAGGAACAATTTCCTTACCTTTATCTACCTCATCCTTTGCTTCAGTATTCAATCCAATTAGATCATTGACCTTTACACTACTAATTGTTGGATTAACATTTACTGATGAATCAATAGTAGAAATGTCTATCTTTCTTTTCTTCAACTCAGGTGTGCATGTCTCAGTATTAAGAGGAGCATGTTTCTCAGTCTTAGTCTATTTGGATGTAGATTCTACAACCTTGTCTTTGCTCAGAGTTACTATACTGTGTATAGGAGATTGGGGTAGTGATGCCACTACCTCAACTTAAATCTACTATGTGTTGGACTCTTCAATATTATGTACCTCGGGTAGAGTATCATCATTTCCTTGTGTTGGAGGGTCTGTACTTGGTACTTCTTAATTCACATTGCCTTCTACTATCTCAAATATTGATTTCCACACTAATGTGGCACGCTGAGCTACTTCTTCTATGTTCTTGTTCAATATTTGGAATGCCCTGAATCTGGGGGTGTGATTATTCTCATATTTTCTCAAGGCCTCTTTCACTTCTTTGCCTTTCATTTTAGGCATGACCTACTTCAATGTCTCTTCCCTTATATCTCTTTCAATTTGTACTGCATTCTTCCAGGGAATAGATACTGCCTTAAATAAGTCTTCAGTCATATAACTCTTCAACTCAAAAGGGTCATATTTCCATTTTGCCAACTTCTCCACCACTGCTTGCTCAATTTTCTTCTTTTCTTCTTCTGTCCTAGAAGCATACTTCAGTGAATTCAAAGAAATCATGACTCTTCCTTCTTTAAGGTCTTTAATCTTATGATCAAGTGTGGGTGTGGGTTTAGTGAAGACCACAGTATCTTCTTCATCATCATCCTCTTCATCACTTAGTATAAGTTTTCTCCTTGATCTTCTCAGGGTGACAACATGATTAGTGCCTTTATCCTTTTTCTGTCTAGGTGTTGTCTTCCTCTTCTTCTATGGAGGATTAACATCAGTTTCTTCCTTGTCTAATTCAATTTCCTCTATCTTATATGTATCCTCTGTTTTAACTGTGCCCTCTTTAATCTCAGAGATGGTAGGAGAGTCGGAGGTCTTTCCATACTTCTTCTTGAATGTATCAAGTCTCTTTCTTCCTCTCTTCAATATCTTAGGAATCTCAATTTCCAAAGATACCATGCTCTTTTCTTCCTCATAGGTTCCAAAGTAAGGTGCCTTTGGATTGTCAGGTTCATTCACAAGAGCCTCTATGATATCTTTAGTGTCATCATTATTAACTTCATATGGCAGGGGTTGTACCCATGCAACCCTAGTCTTTACTACTTGTATATATACTTTATCACAATCAACTAGAAAATAGATTTCATCTTTGTACTTCTCAGCTAGTTGTTTGGGAATTCTATATCTATTTTGCATCTTCTGTTTGAAACTTTCAAAGTATCCATTCATAATGCTATCAAAATTATCTCCCATCTCAGCTATGAATTCATTAATTTGATGGATGATTGGTCTATCCTTTTTCCATGCTAGTGTTCCTTTGGAGGGAAAGAACTTCTCAACATAAAATAGTATGCAGATTAGAAGAGAACCAAACCTACATGAATTGGTTTTTGATACTCAGATGCTCTCCATATTCTTTCTCAACTGAGTGAGTTGCAATTCTGCTAGGTCGAATACCATATTCTTCTTGACTACTTTCTAAGCTAGGTCAATAGCTTCACATGCAACACTGTTGGGTCTGCTCGAGCTGTATATCTTGTGGGCTATCACATGAATGCCAAATTTCATCTCCATATCTGTTACTCTGTTGACTCTCATGCCTTTGTCGTCCCACTTGGAAAGAGTTAACTCAACTAGTTCATCCATGTTTAGGGTTTTGGTAGCTTTTGTCTTGTCTAGCATAGGGAACCCAGTGACACGGTGAATTATCTGCTTAGTGATCTTCACAGGATGATCCAATCATAGTTTCATATCATGAACACAAATAAGAACATATCTCATCTATTTTGTCTGGAAGTCCCTCGACATATGCATGATATGTGTCAAACCCTTGGTTTCAAGGTGCTTATGCTCGGGATTCTGTTTCCCATCGGTACATAATTTCTCATATGTTTGATTCATCTCACTAGTTGCAAGCTCATGTATGTTGTAGCGATAGAAGCTACGAATGTCATTAACTAGTAACACTCTCAAAGGAATTAAGGAATGAGCTCCCATCGAGTCTATCTCCTCTGCAACTGTCGGATGAAGCTTGAACACCAGAGGATCACAAATTGCATTCCTTACTAGCATCTCCGAACCTTTCTTGACCTTGCTGCTGGAAGTATTTGCCATATTTCTCAGACGAAATAATCAAACTCTGATTTCAATCACGAATTCGCACTGAATTGCTAAGGGCTCTGAATATTTGACTTATAAATTGAAAGTTTTGTAAACAATACTCTTTACAATCCTTCGTATATAAGAAATTTTCAACCGTTAGAGTATTTCATTAAATGCTTTGAACATAGTAGCTGGTGTGACTCAAGTGTTTCTCCAAGATTCACTCGGAAGCTTGGGTGAAACCAACTTTCCAATTATCAATACAACTTGACTCAGCTCGGGTGAGCTAGAGTGACTCGGGACCAACTAACATTCTGACTCGGGTTGAACAACAATATGTCTTCATGCATCAATAAGCGGATATGGAATGTATTGCTTACCTGAAACTGATGTAGGATGGCTTGTATTGCACAGTTCCAGTCATCTCCTTACTTTCCTATTCTGTAATGATAGATCCACCCATCTCACTATTTAGGGTGTCATTAGATCCTTCATTGCTTTGATCTAAATTATTTGAGGATTTCCTTACCCATTGCTTTCTCATCCGAGTTCTGATTTCAGATACTTTGGCTTTACCATTCTCAAAACCAGTACTGACTTTTTCTCTGTTCATACATTTCTTGCTCAGATGATCGAGTTGTTTACACACATAACATCTCTTAGTAGGATCTCTTTTTCTTAAGTGAGTTTTCATACAAGTTGCACCAATGTGTCCATACTCACCATAGTGACAACATCTGTACCAAGTATTGTAATCCCAACCAAAAATTGCCTTGGCTAATTGTTCAGCAGGATTCCAATTCTTAGTTCTGCACTCGAAAGATTTAGGACCTTGATTGTGACATTTGTAGCATTTCCCTTCAAACTTAGGTTTATCTTTGTATTCACTTGCTCTATGTCCATGTTTTTTGCAGCTGTAGCATTTACCATTAAATTTTGACTTGCCATTGCTCCAACATTTATTTGATGTATGCCCTGTCTTACCACAATGATTTCATTTAGGTTTGTTGTTCCTTTGAGCTCCTTGCTGTGAGGATTCACCTTGTTCAGTATAACCTAATCTAGTCTATCCATGATGTCTGAGTTCTGTTGCCTGATCCATGCTAGTTTGTGAATTCATCATGCTAGTTTTTCTTTTCAGTAGTGAGATTATTCTGTAGTCTTTCATTTTCTATCCTTAGATTGATAGCTTCTTATGTTGCATTGTTGAGTTGACTTACCAAATCAGCTTGATGAAGTGATAAGTGTTGGATTTCATTTTCTCTTTCTTCTAATCTTGTACTTAGCGGTATTTTATCTTCTTGTGCTATATTTTTTTCATCTTATGCTTTTTTCTTTAGTTCCATGACTTCACACATTCTGATTGAGTGAACTTCCTGTTCTTTTTTCAACTTTCTGATTTCTTCATGTAGATTGAGATTCTTTGCAAGCAAGTCTTCAATGGCTGCATCGGCTTCTTCTGAGCTTCTATCTTTGCAAAATTCTTCAATTCTTTCTTCTATATAGTTCTTGTCATTCATCTGCACTGCTAATTATTTTCTTCTCTTTAGGGAAAGAGAGAGTTGCTCCTTAAGTTTTATGATCTGATCCATAGCCACTTTAAGATCTATCTTTTCATTCTCGATGGCTTTCTCCAGTCTGTATGTTTCCATATCCTCTGATATTTTCTCAAGTTGTTAAACTTCTGATAAGAGAACCACATCTCTGATACCAATTGTTGGAATTTTATGATGTGCCTAGTGACTGCGAGGGGGGGGGGGGTGAATGAGGAACCAATAAAACTTAATCCTTTTAATCCACAGTTAGATTAGTTTTTTTTTTCATGCATATAACTTGAAAGTAAAGAATCATACATAACACATAACACAATATTTGGTTACCCAGAAACCTTCCAAAAGAAAGTAAAACTAGGGTGGGGATGATACCCATAAGATTTAGTACTGCGGTATAAATTTAGCATGTTAGAGCTTACAATGACCACTTCTAATGGTCTACCCTATTAGGAGCATAGAAAGGACTATTAGGTCCACCTTGTTAAAGGATTTTGTACAATACAATTGTTAGATTTTCTAAACTGCAAATCAACCCAAGAAACCTGCATGCATAACTGCTACGAGAAGGAAGCAAGACAGAAGATAAAAAAGCATGGCTATGGAGGCCAAAAAGCCAGAGACATCATGTGCTCAAGAAAACAATATATTAATAATATGTTTCTATGATTTACAAACTGATGTAAAAACTCTGTATGAAATGCAAAGCGGTCATTCCTTATAAAGGATACTGAAACCCTAAAAGGGAAACTTCTAGGAAATAGAAACTGCCTAAGTGAAACTTAAGCACTAAAGAGTAACTTAATTAATTACTCTAACACCCCCCCTTAAGTGTAACTTAGGGAGAAGCAAAACAACTAACTACTGCAGAAAGCAGGAAAGATGGGTCCCGGCAACTAGGCCTGATCAGGTACCCAAACAAGAAAGCAAACTAGATGAAGGAAACAGAGCCTTCAATCTAGGGAAAAAGGTGTCCCAGAGAAAGGAACAAGAAAGAGCAGGAAGCACCTCCGAAGCATGAATTGAAAACTCTGTCAAAAGGAACTGCTGGAATCCCCACTGAAGTGCATGACTAGGTAGAGAAGACAAGTGTCTAAAGAGCTGATCAATCAAACCAGGAAGCAATAGAACCAACAGGTGAACCCCCCCATAATGCTGAGCTGGGAGAGGTGACAGGAACATTGAAGTGCAATGCCAGAAACATCTGCAGAAGAAGAACCAGGAACACCAACAGTGAAACAGAAGCACACACACAGGATAAAGGGCGGTGTCATCGACACATAGCATGGGCTAATGTCATGGAAGGTACGCTCACTTGACAAAAGTGGATGCGCCTAAAGCGGCAAAAACATCATAACCTCCTATGGCACTTTATAACACAGTGCGAGTACAAGAACTGAACAAGGTGTACAAGATCCCAGAAAAGTAGAAGAAGGCACTTTATCTCAGTGCATTTACAGAAACAAAAATGCATCAGAAGAGCATACAAGCTCAGAAGTCAGAAAGAAGAGCGAGCTATGAACTCAGAAGAAGAGATCCTAGGACCTGTAGAACCAAGCAATCCACCAGAGGGCATAAACTTCCAATCTCAAAGGAGAGAAAACCCAGAGTAGAATCTGAAAAAATAACCTCTGCCACTGAATAGCACACTGAACCAGCTTTCTGACAATATCTCATTTGCCAAAAAAGGAGTCCGGATGAGCCAGATATGACTCCCGGAAGGCAAAAGAAGATATCAAATTTCAACAGCAAAAAAAACTTTTGAAATGGTAGAACCCAAAACCCTAACCTCCATTATTGGAAAGTGCTCGAAAAGATCTTTCCGACGGTATATGGAAGTCAGAAAAAGACCCCCGTATGCTCCCTGTAGAGCGAAAAAGGCCCAGTACCCCCAAAAAGCCCTAAAAGGCATAAAATAAGCCCCATGGCAAAAAAAATAAGCCGCATATGACCTCCCGCAAAACAAAAAGGGCTAAACACCCGCCGCGCGGATCCCGAGCGGTGCACCGCCGCAGAGGAGGCGGGGGAGCAGAGGGCAGAGCGGCGGGGTGCGCGCGGGCTCCGGGCGGCGAGGAGCAGACGGGCGGCGGGGCCGCTGAGGGCGGCGGGGGCCGCGGCGCCAGAGGGGAGGCGGCGCGGGGAGCGTAGGGGAGCGGAGCGGCGCGGGGGCGCGGAGGAGTCCGGGGCCGGGAGGCGGCGGTGGAAGAGCCGCAGCGGTGGCGCCTGCAGGGCGGCTGCTGGGCGCTGGCCGGCGGCGGTGGTGCGCCGGTGGCGCGCTGGCGGCGCCATGCCTTTTTCACTGCGGGCGTAATAAAAAATGCCAAAAACACTATTTTTTAAATATTTTTTTCTCATAAACCGTGTCCGTACAGCCCGTAAGAGGCCAAAAAAATTCTCTAGATGCCCCGGTGTCCAAAATAGACAAACTTTATATGGATTCTGGGGTTTTTGGGCCTTCTGGACGCAATGGTAGTGTCCGTTTGGGCCCAAAGTGACCATAAACAAAGGTCCCCTCTAAATCCACACAAAGAAGCCAGAAAAAGCCTAGCAAACTGCAAACCCTCGAATGCTTCAGAAAAACTCGAACAACCACCAGCAGGAAAGCTCTGATACCATGTTAGATTTGTTGAACTGCAAATCAACCCAAGAAACCTGCATGCATAACTGCTACGAGAAGGAAGCAAGACAGAAGAGAAAAAAGCATGGCTATGGAGGCCAAAAAGCCAGAGACATCATGTGCTCAAGAAAATAATATATTAATAATATGTTTCTATGATTTACAAACTGATGTAAAAACTCTATATGAAATGCAAAGCGGTCATTCCTTATAAAGGATACCGAAACCCTAAAAGGGAAACTTCTAGGAAATAGAAACTGCCTAAGTGAAACTTAAGCACTAAAGAGTAACTTAATTAATTACTCTAACAACAATAACTAATGCAACTCGGTTAAGAGATTTAAAGAAAGGACTGTTAGGTCCACCTTGTTAAAGGATTTTGTTGATCCACCTGTGAGAATGAACCAGTTGATGATCTGCTTTGTGTAATTGTGATTTCTAAATGAGATCCTTTGAATATAACTGATCACTTGAATGTGATAGATAAGACTCTGTTGTCCTGAATACTTTTGTACTTAACTCAAACTACCATTTGCATGCCTTATGCATACATAATCATATTCATATCTTGTGCATACATTCTTCTCCTATTGGATAAATCAAACTATCTTACATATATATATTTATCCAACAAATAACTTTGTAAGTTAGCTTGCAATAAACAAAATTATATTTAACAATATATGCAAAGTCGGCTTCAAACTGTCACTCGGGTCCAAAAGACTACTCGGGTGATAAACTGTCACTCAGGCGATACTGAACACTTGGGTGATGTTGAACACTAGGGCGATGCTGAACACTTGGGCAACACTGTATACCCGGGAAACATTGAATACTCAGGTAACACTGAATGACTAAGTGTTTTGACACTAATTGATAATATGTCTTGCCATAAGGTCTACACTTCCATTTTGCTAACAACAAGCTATGTTTCCCATAGATCTAGTTTTTTGATGCAGCGTGGGAGAAGTCCTCCACCACATTAAACTTAAATAGGAATAGTCCACTTGGCATAGGTGAGACACATAGACTTCCTTAACTTTCCATTTGGAGTTTCACCATATTCTTACCATATCTATGGTGGGTCTGAATGCCACAAACCTTCCTACAAGGTAGATGCAAAGAAGCAGAAATGTTGTCCACCACCACATCCAGCATGAAGATCTTTGGCCCAAACTCCCCATCAACACAACCTGGGTTAACCTCACTAAGAGGAGCATTATCCTGCCTTATTACTGCAGTCTTCCAACCATCCCGAGAGCATTCCCCATCCGCCATTTTCTCAGGGCACACAATCAACTTCCCTGCTACCACATCCCTCGCCTTAAGAGGAGAAGTACCAGGGGCCCTTGTGTCACCAAGCGGTTCAATCATCCTATCCCTTCCCTCAACGTAACCATTGCCATCTATGTGTGAAAACACCAAGAATAGGTCCAGGCAGATGTGAGTCAGGGCCCAGAATCCCCCGACGCCAGTTTTGAAGGAGCTAGCATGCAAAAGTTGTAGAGCAGGAAAGTTGCAGAGCACCAATAAATATGTGATGAGATAACTCTATGTTACTTCCAGTTAGATCCCTTGATTTGTGGGATTTTTATTCATGTTTGATCTTTGGATTTTTCATGCATTTTGAGAGGTTCTTGATCAGTTTTGTGCAAGTTTTACTTCAATTTGGAGATTTTGATTGGTGGAGACTACATGTAGAGGTGTTTTCATATGGTCAACTATATGTTTATGGTACTTTGACCACTCTTTCACATTGATTTTATCATATATATGACCCTAGAGTTTTGGAGCTATTATTTGGGGGTCCTCTCTTTTTTCCATTATTTTACATTCTGCAAATTTTGGTATAGATTGTATTGGGCACTTACAAATTGTAGCTGATTTTTCATGATTATTCCATTATAGAGGTTGTATTCCTTCTCAATTTTTTTTTGTTCTAAATATTGTTATGAATTATTCAGTATTAATGTTGTGCTATGCCTTTATTTTTATAAATTTCCTTTAGTATTAAATGTAGAAAGGGATATGTTATAGTGTAGGTCTATGTTTGTGTTCAGGTTTAGTGGCATGTCAAAGTTGTGAAAATTTAATTGTTTTCTTGTTTTGAGCATCATAAAGATCAAGGCCTCTCATAAGAATCATTATTACAAAGCATATTAGGTTAGGTTGTGAGTTCATCATATTTTTTTAGTGGGTTATTTGTAGATTGTGTAGATACGTATTTGTTTCATCATTTAGTGCATCACCTTTTAGAGATAGTTTTTATTCAAGCATATCCTTCTTTCCTTTTCCTCATATTCAAAAGTTAGTTTTAGGTGATATTGAGAGGAACCGGCCTTTTCTGAAGATTGATCTTCATTATAGGTATACCCATAGGTCTGAAGGTCATTCCATGTTTCATAGGAGTGGTAGGTTTTCAAACTTCGTATAAGTAGGTGCAATCCTTCATGACAATAGTAATGAGATCCATAGTTTCTCTATAATAATAATTTATGATCACATTTATTTAAAATTGTAACGTGGATTTTGAGTGCGAGTTAAATGTAAGAGCATAGCAATGATGTTTTGTGTTTTGAGTTATAAGGTTGCAGGATAGAGGGAGTGTTTCTTCTTGCATCAATTGGTATCAGAGCTAGAGGTTCTGAGTCCATAAGCAGTGCAATACCCACCCATAGTTTGTTTTTCAATTATATCCTTAAACTCTTTTAGGCCATATTTCAGGCGTATGTTTAATATTTCAGTGATACTTGAGGATATTTATGTTTGACATTACTTTATGATTTGATTTATATATCATGAGAAGTGGATGGTTGTCTGGTATCATGTGCTGATAGTTAGATGATTATGAGTAATTTTCATGTTGATTATCAGCATATGATGATGTTATTTATGATTATAGTTGTTACTGACCCCATACTTGCATGTGTATGGTTGACATGTATGTTTTACATTTTTGTTTGATGTGTTTGATATGGTGAGGGACAGAGTCATAGTTGCTCACTTGTGAGGTCCACATTTCTACCATTTTTTGTTATATGCATATATGTACATGATCGTCTTTGATGCAAGATTGTAGGTACCCGACATCGACTTCCCTGAATTGCCAGGATGAGTATGCCCTATCACAATATCTCAATAGTAAGAGAGGGGGAGATAACAATTATTTCCAAATCCCAACCTAAGCTGTCATTTGTCCTAAAATAGTAAACAAATATATGTTTGACTACGTATATGAATTCGTCAAGGTGACATGAATTCGAGAACCCTTCCTCTGAGCATGATTGTTGCTTTTGTGTTGGTCAATTTTCCTTCATGTTGCAAGTCGTGTAATTGATGTGGGTGTTTGTGTTAATGTGGTTTAAGGGTTTGAGTAGGATTAATTATGAGATAATTGCATCTTATATAATATTGAGATATTTAGTGTATATTTATTTAATTAACTATTTAGGATGAATTAAATACCTATAGTTATTAGAGGGGTTTAATTAAAAGTCTAAGGATAAAGTCGGAGGATTTGATTAAATTATTAAATCTAAATGGGAAATTAATATTAATAAATTATTATTATGGTATAAATATTATTCCTAATTAAAATAATTATATGCAATTTAATTTCCCTTTTATAAATAAATTGAAATTAGATTTTTTATTAAAGGTTGTGCTTTTGTGGAAAATTATTTATTTTCATTAAAAATAAAGAAAACACAGAAAAACAAAGAAAAAAAAGTTATTTTATTTATTTTTAGTGGATTTATGTAATTTTAGGTTTTCCAGATTTTAGAAACACTAGTTTGATGAGGTTTTCTTTATTAGAGGTATTTTTGACAATTTTTAGTTACACATGCAGAAGTACAAAGAATTTTAAAAAGTACAGGTTATCAGAAGAATAGGTTATCAGGTTATCTGGATTTTTGAAGTTAAATCTTATATTTTTTTAAAGCTTTGGAGTTGAAGTTTGGATACTGGTATTCGTCTCTTTTTGGCTAGACAACTTGAATCAAGGTAGGGGTTTTGAATCCTTGTTGTGGTTTCTTTTGGAAAGATTGTCTTGCCCATGTTTTCTTGGTTGTGAATTAAATTGAGTTTGAATAAGGTTATTTTTATTTTTTGAGAACTTGGAAAGGATTTCCTTACTGTGTTTTTGGCACGTCTGGTATTGCTGACAATTTTTCTGGAAACCCTAGGAGGAGAAGATTTAAAACAAAACACGTGTTATTATGTCCATTTAGAGTTTTGCCAATTTTGCAATCACATGCATGTCAAAATGAGGATTTGAGAACATAGGTTTCTTTATGGTTAAAACTTGACTGTGAGAATGTTTGATTATGTATTTAAGTAAAGATTTATTGCATATATATATATATATGTTTGTATGTATGTATGTATATGTATATGTATATGTATATGTATATGTATATGTATATGTGTATATATATATATATATATGTATATGTATATGTATATGTATATATATATATATATATATATATATATATATATATATATATATATA
>MU227908.1:3435539-3449163 GCA_018584345.1 Thuja plicata
AGAATATCATTTCTTGCAACATGCTTTTTCAATCTCTGGCCTATCGGCCGCCATAGCTTCTGTTTCTTCTATCTTCTGTCTTCATTCTCGTAGCAGTTTTGCATGCAAGGTTCTTGGGTAGATTGATATTCATCAATCTCAACAAGTACTACTAGTTCATGCATTAGTTTGATGGAGACATTTCTATTGGGACATCGGTTTGAGCTTCATAGTGATCATTGTAGTTTACAATATATCTTTACCTAGCCTAATATGAATGCTATACAAAGGTGATGAATGTAATTCCTTTGTGAGTATGATTTTGAGGTCAAGTATATTCAGGGTAAGGAATGTGGTAGTTGACGCTTTGAGTCAAATGAGACATGAGATATTAGCATTAAATCTTAGTGTGGATTTGTGGAGTTGAATACTCCAAGAAATTCCTATAGATACTTGGTATCAGGAAGTGAGTGCAGAGATTGAGTCAAGGAGACCTTTGGAGGGTAGATTGTTAGGCTATGTTTCAGAGTTAGATGGTATTTTACGACACACGAGTTAGATATATGTACATGTTGTCAATTAGGATTGCGCCTATAAAAGATGTGAAATCTAGATATCTTGTTGGAACATTGAGACACTCTCAGGCTGCGTGTATCCTATGGTGAGAGTGAATCTCTAGGATTGAAAGGTCAGTTCCTTTCAGTATCACCTAAAAGTAACTTTTAACAGGGAAAGGGATAGAAATAATGCTTTTGAAAATTTAAACCTAAAACTAAATGGGTGATGAACCAAATAATTAATCCAATTTGTAGTTAATAAACTTCACAAGATTACCATACAAGATACTTAAAACACACAAACTCAATCAGGCAAACCTTGCAAAATAGACTCATGTGACAGGTTTCAATATTTTAATATTTGAAAAGGAAAATAGTGTGTCTTCTCAATTTCAACTTCAAAATGAAAAACATAATCACATATCTGCACTTTGATATGTCTAATTTTGTATCAAACACTTGAAGGATATTTCAATAAAATAAAGGTACAACACAATATTTAAATCAAATTACTCGCTAACAATGCTTGACACAAAAAATGAGAAAGGTATCAACCTCTGTATATGAATAATCAGGAACTCTCTGCAAAAAATGGGTCACAAAAATCATCCTCTCCTTGTTGTGTGCAAGAAGCTAGGAAGAAAAACCACCCCCTGCCCCCAACAAACAATCAAAATGAAATGCCTTATAGAAATGCCAAAACCCAACTCGAATGAGAACTGAAGAAGATAAATACACTAGAATTGAAGCTTTTCCCTAAGATCATGCATATCAGAATGGGGTCGGATGCAGGAAGAAAGCCCAGAAGAATGGGAGTGGAACTAGTAGTCATTGTAGTCTAACTTTCTCAAAAGGATGCTCAACTGAAAACTACTCCAAAAGCACATCAACTACCTCCAAACTCATGAAAACTGCCTCAGAATCAGTCCATCAACTCCTTAAGAAAATAAAAATTGTCCATGCACACATCTTACTCCAAATCAACTTTAGTTTCACACTTGTCACATTTTTAATATTTATTAAAATATTTTATAATACACTATTTTAATAAATACTAATTACATTAATATTAATGTAAATAAAATTAATTGACAATATATTAGTATTAATATTTATTTAACAATATAATATAATTTTATTAAATAAACATTAATATTAATAATCATCAATTTATATTATCGGCACAAAAAACTTAGATCAACCCATAGGCTTATAATACTTATGAGAAAACCTTAAAGAAAATAAAGAAAAATGCTTCGTTGACTCTGTTATTAGGGCACGCGAACCCTAATCTCTAAACACTTTTTCATTTATTGATAAGTAGGAGATATTTTTCCACAGCAAGTCAAATTGTGATATTGCTATCAGGGTTCAACTGTGTAGTTATTTAGTCAAACTCATTGACCCATAATTCATGAGTAGTGGTTCACGTGAACCCATCTCTCATGAGAATGAATGGAACACTTAGCATGAATGGTTCACGTGATCCAATGAGTGCTAAGTGTTCCATTCATTCTCATGAGAGATGGGTTCACGTGAACCACTACTCATGAATTATGGGTCAATGAGTTTGACTAAAAAACTACACAGTTGAATCCTGATAGCAATATCACACTTTTTCATTTATCCATTTTACTTCTCTGTGGCTCTTCCCGCTAGGGTTTTGCTGGGAGTTTGAACTGGAGATAGGATTCAACTAAGATTATCTACGAGACTTTATGTGATCTCTTCAACAAATTTCTCCACTCGCAAGTATGCTTTCCTTCATTTTGCAGCTCAAAAGATTATTCTCCAACTGAAGCCCTTTGTCTTTCTCCTTCTCTGAGGGTTTAATGTAACAAATAGGAAAATAAAACACTCTTCCAAAGTTTTCTCCCATGTTCTTCTCTAATTTTAACAAAAATTACATCTCTCAGCAGCGACCTTGTGTAATGAAAATCCTAGACTCTTGTGTACATATGAAACACTTGTCTGTGCGAATTCTGATTAGGGTTTCTTACAATCTGCTAAGCCATGGCCGTTTATGGAAAATAGAACTAGAAAGGCAACATATTTTCTTTTATTTTCAAGTACATTCCATTCTCTATCTTTCTGTGTTCACCGTTATTTTATGCATTTGTAAATGGCTCTGAAAATGAGCGTTTTCATTTTGAACTGCTATGGCTTTTGAGGTTTTGACATTCATGGAACACTAGCTGAGGTTCCAGCTGAAATTTGGCCGTTGAAATTTTCTCTACTATTTTTGCACATGAGAGTCATGATACTCTTGTTCAAACCATAACAACCTTCTTTGTTTTGATTCTTTGACTACTTGACATGATGGGGTTACCAAAACTATGCCATTTGGAACATAAATATAAAATGAGCCTCTTGTTGCTTCAATTTCTCAGTTTAAACTTTTCACTGCAATACCATAGTATTCTCTCTATTTTCTGTATATTTTCTTCAAGAGTTTATTTGTTTGGCCACATATTTTCTATGATTTTCATGTCTTGATAACCTAGATGACATTAGATCTTAAAGAAAACTCTAGAACTTTGTGGATCTGCATTATCTTCTATAATTCCTACTTTTTGAGCATTGGGAAAGAGAAAAGAAAACTAACCACTCTGTGTATTTGATTGCTCGATGGTCTCACTGTTTGAACAACAATGTATAATTTTCTTGTTGTAAGACCAGAAAAAAGGCATTAGAGATTATAAATGAGGCAATAACAACCTCAAAACATATTCTACCCTAATCTAATCCTACCATGAAAGCCATTTGAAAATGAAGGTAAAAACATAAACACAAAATACTGGTTCAAGATTTGATTGAGAAAATCGATCTCAATTTATAGCATGAGAGACCAAAATGCAGATTTGGCAAATTTAATGTGCAAATGGAAGATTGTCATAATTATGACAAATTGACACAATTGGAATCATAATCAAATGCAAAAATTGAGGGCATTTGGAAGAAGAAAGTGGAGGCAAATTAGTAGGCAATTAGGAAGCGCAATTTGGGGGAAAAATTAATAAGGAAAGATGGAAGATATCATGAAGCTAATTAGTAGGAGATGAAGCATAATTAAAAGAAGGGTGTAAGAGTTGAATTTTGAATTTTGAAAACTCATCGTTCCCTCCAAATTAGAAAGTTAGGAATTTAGGAAAATCCCATAATTCAAAAAGGTGACAAATTAATTTATTCAAAATTAATTAATTTTGGGAGACATAGGAAAGGGAGAATTAGCTTTTGATTAAATAATTAGGACATAGGGATAAACTATGGGTTATTTATCCCAAGAGGAAAAATTAGTGGATTGTTGACTAAATTGATGATGACATGAAATTGAATTGAATTTGATGATATGGATGAAGATTAAGAACAATTTGGATGGTTACGAGGCATCAATGAACTTTGACAACGCGCTCAAATAATGATTGATGATGAACTTGAAGTAGCATCAATGAACTTTGACAATGCTATTGAATTGACTTGGATCAGTTTGATGATGATGAGGCATAGAGGAAATTTGACAATGTGCTCAACTTGATTGGTTTGAAACTAGTTGATAAGATTGATTTGAAACACCATTGATGAACTTTGACAATGCCATTAAATGAACTGACGATGACAAGGCATCGATGAACTTTGAAAATGCGGTAAAAAATGATAAGATTGATAGTAGATGGAATGATTTGATGACATTGATGAAAAATTGAACTGATGATGATAAGATTGACACAATTCAACAGGATTGGACTGATTTGAAAGTGATTTGATTAGGCATCGATGGCCTTTGACAATGCCCTAGAATGATTTGAAAAGGATCGAATGAGTTTGAAATGATCTTGGATTGATTAGGAAGGGATTAGGACTGACTTGGATTGATGATTTGAAATGTTTTGAAAATGATGAGGCATCGATGAACTTTGACAATGCCTTAGATTGATGATGATGATGAGGCATAGGTGAAATTTGACAATGCCCGAGGATTGATTTTGAAAGAGATTGATAAGGTTTGAAATGATTTGAAAATGATGAGACATCGATGAACTTTGACAATGCCTTGGATTGATGATGAAGAGGCATCAATGAACTTTGACAATGCCCGAGGATAATGATGGCATGATTTATAAGGTTGATGATGAATTGAATTGATGATGATTACTTGATAATGATTTGACATGATTTGATTTATTCTAAAAATTATTTGAAAATGATCAATTCAGCCAAAGCGACACATGTTATGTGATAAATGTTAGTAATCAATTGAGTGAGGAATGACACAAGATATAAGACATGTTAAAAATGGGGCACATATGTGTGAACCATATTTGGGTGTCTACACTTGTATATCTCTAAAAAATTTCCTTGTATATACTCAAACCCTAACTCTACAGTGCTTACCCCATATAAAGAAGAATCTAGTTCTTTTCTCCAATCTATTGATCCTCTTCTAAGTTTGATCCTCTCATTCAAGTATTCCGTAATTTTGATGCTTGTGGCTTTGAAGCACTGCGTTGTTTACTTGGACTGCAACTTGCGTACATGATTCAATGCTCATTTTTTGGTAGTTGTCTCTGTCGAATAGATGTCTCTTGAATGCACATTGATATGATTGGCTTCCCTTTTAAAATAGATGTAACACTCCCATTATGTTGCATAAACCAATATGAACCTAACTGTTCCATATGAATTAGTGAATTTTACATACTTATCAGTGACCTATTACTCAATATTGTTGTTCCCTTATTTCACAGATTTATGCCTGAATATATACCCTTAGACTGTCCCCTTATTTGAATGTTAAAGGTATTTTGGAAATCAACTACTAGCTTATATAAATAGTTCTGACAGGTCTTTTCCCTATTGTATATCTTTGTAGCTGTGAAGCTCTCATTCAAATGAATCATCATTATTGTGATCATGTTCTCAACAATGCAATGAGATTCATTTTGTTGAACATGATTGTTCTCAGGAATGTAATGAGATTATTTATGCTAGTTCCTATTCATATAGCATGGTTTTGAATTAATATTTTACCTTTGCAGTCACTTAAGAAGTCATCATGTTGTAGTACGTACCTTATTTACTCTATACATGGGTTGTATTGTCACTAACTAGAAACACTCAAAAATATTCCTAATCTCTTATGCATTTGAGATGGCACTATAGCTCCTATCATTTTGATCTACACTTTTTTCCATGGTCTTTAAAACAACAATAAATGACCTTAATAGCACACTTGCACTTGTCCTTTAACACCTTTATCATCATAGATGCCTGCTCTACTTTGAGACAACAATGCCCCTATTCTCATAAGTTCATGCTGTTTATTTTCCTTCATGAATGTAAGCCTTGCTCTAAAAATAATGAAATATCAACTTGGAGGAATAAAATAATTTGTTTGGATAGTTAGTCATAAAAATAACTACAGGCATAATTTAGATCTTTGATTTCTACCCTCATATTGGTTAAAAACTCTTCTCTATTGGTCTCATATTAGACTTTTATTCTTGTGTTACATTCACTATATTAGAAAAAGCTTTAGAGTCATATTTACATCTACATCTATGACCTTCTTAGATTCAAAGGCTATCCTTAACACTATGACTGCCTCTATTTTTTATGCTTCTCAAAATTGTACCTTCAGGATTGTCCTCTTTCAGGCTCATGACAACACTATCTTACCTTTCTTCATGTTCTTTTCATGGATTATGATCTTATATGGTTACCCACTATATTGAATATGTCTATTGGATGTGAAGTTTGTCTTAGAATAACTTAGGAAAGTTATGTACTGAGAGGGGAGGGGTTAATCAGTACCCTTAAAACTTTTAAGCATATAAACTGATCAATTACCAAGTTGAATACATTGCATAATATGAACATAAAGTAAATAACTCAAATCATAAAATTTGCAACACGTAACACAATGATTTTGGTCACGCAAAAATCCTTTGTTAGAGGAAAAAAATGTGGTGGGGTGACACCCATACTCCTTCACTACTACAGTATAAAGGTTGCTCAGTTAGAGCTACAATGTTAGCTACTTATGATAGCTTACCCTGTTAGGAGTATAATACTCGATTAAGAGTACAAAAGACTTATTCAGTCTACCTTGTTAAAGGATTTTACAATCTCTAATCTAAGAGATGTACCCAATTAAAGGATTTAAAAAATATAAAGACATGTTAGGGCCTACCCACAAACAAGATTTTTACTTCTTTGATTACAACAAATTTCATTACAAAAATGTCTGATAAGAATGTATCAATCAAATGTTGTCCAGACTCATTATGCTCACTAACTATGTTACCTTATTCTGCACTCGGTAGCTTAGTATTATAAGCTCTGCTTTCTTCTGCTTATATCTCCTCCACTTCTCTTCGCAACAACTTCATCAACATCAACTCTTCATTTTTAGTAACAACAACAACAACTTGCTCATTCTTTCAATCCGATCTCTTATACAATTTCTAGGCAGTTAACTGTGATTTAGGCGGTTAACCAGATCTAGGGCATCATCACTCAACGGTAGAGATTAAGCGGTTAAACTTTGGTTACATCTCCAATGTCTTGTGCCTTCAAAAACTTCATTGGTGGATCTGCCTCATGATCATGTTCATTCATGTGTTTGGAATCCCAATGATTCAACTAACACTTTCCTTGAATTTTGTGCAATGCTTCCTGCTCAGTGTCCATATTCAATGTATCTAAATTCAATTGAAATGTCGACTCTAGAATACTCGGTAAGTATGACTCGATATGTGTAGCTCGCTCAGTGCTTAATAACGGCTTGGTGCTTGGTGGCTATCTCAGTTGCCTTTACCGATTGTGTCTCCTACATTATACTTACTTACATGCTTCAGTTACATTCACCGATATATCACTTTGCATAAAATTAATGACAACAAAAATCACTTTAGGAGTAACAATCTCCCCCTTTGACATTAGTTTGACATTTTGTAAAAAACTTCAAAGTCATCAAAATTTTCAAAACTTCAAAAAACTTATAACTCCCCCTTTGATACTTATCCTCAAAATTTTAATACTTATATCTCCCTTATGTAAACATACCTAACCATATTTACATATTAGACTACATATCAGACTATCCTTATATTCTCCCATTTTTGACAAACATGCCAAAATAATACTTATTCTTATCTTCTGGAGATATCTGGTCAAAGATGTGTTTAAACTTAATCTTTGCATCAGCTAGGGATTCCTCCCATGTATCCTTCAGTGTGTGCATAGCAAGTTGTGTAGCAACATTAGCTGCCATACCAGTAATAATTTCCAATGAACTACAATCGGGAGTAGCAACTAAATCTTTGGATTTCTTCAAATGATTTTGCATTGACTCCAGGTGGGGAATAAGAATTGTTTGCAGCTCAAGGAGTTCCATCCTTAGGTTTTATTCTTCATTTCTTAGCTCTTGTATCCTTCCCATTAACTGTTTGACCTTTGAGTAATAGGCCTGAAGAGATCCAGGCTCGATTGATATGCTCTTCAGCTGCTCGGTCAGCTCTTGTTTAATAGATTCCTCTTTTTCCTTAATATCCATAATGAATTGGGAAATGGAACAAAATTGCTGAAATAACAAAAGAATATCAGACAACTTGTTCTCTATGTCAGTACATGCTTCAGAAAGAGATACCTTGTCCAGTAAAATGTTCTTCAGAATATCTTCTAGTAGTCTTAGTTCCATGCTCTTCTGATGAACTTTCATCATGTAGTCGGTTGTGTCTTTGTTCGATTCTCGCACATGTTGAATTAAATTTGTCACTTGATTAAGGAGACTCACCTTTTCATTTACAATAGCATCCGGTATGATCTCCTGTAGTACTTCTTTGACATCTTCCAATATAGTGGCTTTCCTTTTCTTTTGCAATAGAGCATCTTGGTCAGCTTTATGTTGAATCAATGTTGCATATTTAGATAGTTCCCTTGGTTTAAGTGTAGAGATGTTCAACTGAGGTACAATGATCAATTGGCTCAGGTCAATTTCCTTTCTCTTCTTGGATTTCTTCTTCTTGATCAACATACTTTCACCAATAGATAATTTTGATGCATTTAATGTGGTCTATGTAGCATCAAATATACTTTCAGCTTTCATTTCTTCTTGCTTGTCTTTACCTTTAGTTACCGATGACTCCTCTTGCTTTTCTTTTGTCTTCTATTCTATCTTCTATTTTGTCTTTTCTTCTTCCTGTCTATCCTCGATCTTGTCCTTTTCTTGATCCTTTGGAGGCTCACTGACTTGCTCTTGTTGTAGTGCGGTGTTCTCATTAGAAGGTGTCTTATTGTTCTATTCTATGTTGGTCTCGATGGCCTTAGGCTCCTTGGTTTCTCCTTGTTCTTTTTCTATAGGCAGTTCGGTGCCTTTCTCCTCAGTATCGGTTGTAACATTACACATGCCTATATCAACATTCAAATACTCATTGACTTGTTCTAGCACTTCCTCTAATAGTGTTTCATTGGCATAAGCAATAGTGTTCATTTGTTCAGTCTATGTTGCCTTTGCTATCATTACATCTTCATCTTCGGCAATGTCGGCGGAAGGGTCCTTCTTTGTAACATCTTCAATAAATAATTCATCTTCGTCCAATGTAAGATCAATAGGATTGTCCTTACCTTGCTCTTCAGTAGCTTGATCTTTTGCTGTGTCAACTTCCATGTATATAGACATAATTTTTCTCCATTGGTCATCGGTCTCATTTTGTACTTTCTCTAACTCTCCAAGAATGATCCTTAAAGGTCTACCTTTAATGAGAAATTGGTTGGAGAAGTTCTTCATTGTCTCATCTATCTCAGTTACAGACATTGTGGGTTGAGATAGAATTAGGGATCTCTCCCTCATTTTCTTCTCAATATTCAATGCATATTTCCATCTAGCATCAATTTTACTATACAATTCAGTAGTTAGATGGTTAACAACTTCAATCATTGTAAGTTTGAACTTGTTCAAAGTGAAAATAGCTACCTCTTCTATCTTGGCTTTACCTTGTTCATTGTGGTCGTTATAATCCATATATCTGATTCCTGCGATTCTTCCATTCTTCTTAAGTAACTCAAGTGACTCATCTAGAGTCATTTGCATTCGGCTTGTGCTTACATTCTTATGTTTTCTTAGATCTTCAGTATTAGTCTCACTATCTTCTTGTAAGTTCATTTTTCTCCTTGTTCAAATGGTAGCTTTCTTACTTCTGACATATGTTTTATCTTTTGGTTCTTCTGCTTCTGATTTCTTTTTCTCTCTCGATGTAGTTGTGGACCTTGTGTTCGGTCTAGTAGTATTAGTACTCGGTGAGGCCTTCATTGCCAGTGTCTTCTTTCCTTTTGTGTCGCAAGGTCCAACCTCATCTGCTTCTTCATCAACTCCAAGATCCTTTGACAATTTCTTGATCATTTTATCTTTCCTCCTTTGGGATTTAGGTATTAGGATTTCTTATTTTCTCTTCTCTTTAACCTCTTCATAAGTGTCATATATGTTGGCTTTCCTATTAATAGGCTTTGCTAACACAATCTCAATTTGTTGAGATCCAATGTTTATGCCCATCTCATATCCCATAGGTTGTATTCAGATAATTCTTGGCTCTACTATCCTGATAATGCATGTGTCAGTGTCCACTTCAAAATAAATAGTATCATGATATTTCTCCACTAATTGGGGTGGTATTCTGAAATTCTTATGCATCTTAGCTTGAAACTTGAAAAAGTAATCATTCATTATCATGTTGAAATATTTTCACCTAGGCTCAAAATGTAATCATTTTTTGATATATGATAGGCTTGTCAGTACTCCATGTAACATCATCAATAGATGGGAAGAAATTCTGAAAATAGAAAAATATGCATACCAATAATGATCCAAACTTCAAAGTGTTTGTCTTTGCTTTCCTTATGGTATTCATGTTATCTTCTAATTTCTTCAACAAAATCTCACAAATATCAAGCTACAAGTTCTTCTTCACAATCTTGTACGCCAAATCTACAACTCCACATGGTACGTTGTCAACTCTTCAAGATTGAAACACTCAGTAGGATATGATATTGCATGCAAATGTTAGCTCGGGGTCTTCAATAGTAGATTTTTTCAGACCTCTTCCATCCCACTTTGCCTTGGTTAATTCACTTAATTTATCCTTCTCAATCTGCCTTATAGCCTTTGGCTTATCTCCAATCGGGTAACCAGTTATAATGTGTAGAACATCTTTTGTTATCTTCACTGGTTGGTCAAGCCACATGAATTGGTCATGAACTTGGCTAAGATCCATTCTTATCCACTCTGTTCTAAATACTTTTGGTAAGTGAAGGGCATGTGTCAAACCTTTGGTTTCCAAATGAATATAGTCGTCCTTCAACTTTCCGTTCACACATAACTTCTGAAATGACGCATCAATCTCAGCTTCACATATATCTTCAACTTTAAAATGGATGAACGCTCGCACATTTTCGATCAAGATAACCCTAGGTGGAATCAAAGTTAGAGATCCTATCATATCAGGTTTTGTTGCTATCGTTGGAGATAGTTTGTACTTAGGGTTCACAGGTTCAACATTTCCACAACAAATGGATTCTTAAGTTTAGGTCTCATTCTTTCATATTTCTCTGCTAGATTCACTTAGGGCTTTTCTTTTCTTAGCTCAGTTTTGAAAACAATATTAGGGAAACACCAAATGATATTCAAATGTGCTCAACTGATCTTATAATAGATTAAAATAGTTTAGCAATACCTTGTCAATCACTCGAATTTGCTTGAAGACTCAATTTTGCAACTTCGCTCACAATGCTCTAGAAAATGGTAAGTAACAATAATAGATGATGAGGTCTATTTATAGCTTTTTCTAGGTTTAGGGTTTCCAACGGTCATAAAAATAAATATTAATGCTCTGTCGACGTACTTTACGGATTACCTTTACCATTTGCTTTCACCAAATGATACAACACTATAGTTCCTTTCACTGAATGAATATGAAACATAAACTCAGTAGTATGTATCCAAATGGATCTAAGTATGCTAATATGGATCTCTGCACATATACTAGGAACTGATTTAAGATTTAAAGATTTTCAATGCAATTCCTATACATACCTTATAACTGATTAGGCAGAGTCGGTTGCACCCGATCAGGAGGATGTGGTGCCTTCAACTATCTTGAATGATGTTCCATCATCCATAGTCTTTCTTCTCCATGTCCTATTCATCTGATCTCTCATCTCTTCAACATTCACTTTCAGTTTCTCAGATGTCTCTTCCTTGATAGGAGATTTTCCTCAGTACCTACAGTCTTTGGCAAGGTGACCTAGCTTGTGACAATGGAAGCATGCCATGCCAGGGTTTCTCCAAGATCTCTTATTGTTCCTGTCATGTAGCAACATGCAGTTTGCAACAATATGTCCATATCTTCCACATACTAAACATGATATGCTTGTATTATAGTCCCATGGTATAGATGTACACTTTCAGTTACTTGGCATATTATGTTGGTTCGGTACCCATTTGTCATTTCTCTTTTGTGATATGCATTCTTCAGATTTGTGACCATACTTGTTGCAAGCATTGCAGTAGCCATCAAACTTTGGATTTCTTGTGTTGTTTATAGTCTTTGATCTGCATTCAAGTGCTCGGTGCCCATACTTATTGCAGTTATAGAAATATCCATCAAACTTAGGTGAACTCAGTGACTTACCCTTTTTACTTCTGCATACATTTTCAATATGTCTAGGTTTCCCACAGTACTAGCAACTAGGCTTGTTTGACTTCGGTGGGGCAAAATTTTCTTGATTGTCATCTTGATTAGAGGACTCTCCTTTCTCAATAGTGCTCTCACTATTGAATCCAAGTTCAATTTTGTCTTTCGGTTGTCTCTGATCTTTAATTTGTGCATCCAATTATCTCAGTGTTTCTTCATTTCTCTTTATTACCTCATTGGCTTCTTTTTCAGGTTTCAGTTGACTGGCCAATCTTTCCACTTCACACTCTAGTGCTTGATTCTCAAATTCTTTCATGGTCAACTCTAGATTAGCTCTTACTAGTTGACCAATCATATTATAATGTACTTGTGTTATCCTCATGATATCATTGTCTTTCTTAGCTATTCTTGGCTCAAACTGTCTTTTATCTTCTTCAGCTAATCTCAATGCATCTTCAACTATTCCCTTAGAGTCAAGTATTTCACTCATTCTTATTCCTTGTACTTCTTGATCTATCTTTGCTAAGTTCCTGCTCGGTAAGTGTCTTGTTCTTTTCCATGAGTTCTGGAATGGCTGAATCAACTTCATCACTCAGACTACTTTTAGATGTTGTCTCAAGAGTATCAACATGCTCTTGTGTGGATTTCAGTTCACTACACAACTGCTTTCTCACTTTTAAGGAATTTTCTAACTTTCTTTTCAGATCTTCAATCACCTCTTGTGCATTCTCTAACTCAAACTCAAGACTCTCAACCTTCTTAAATTGCTTGTAAGTTTCCATAGTCACGATCTTTACTCTCAGGTGGTTAAACCCTTATCTCAAGAGTCCAAGCTCTTATACCAATTTTTGGAATAACTTAGGAAAGTTATGTACTGAGAGGGGAGGGGCGAATCAGTACCCTTAAAATTTTTAAGCATACAAACTGATCAATAATCAAGTTGAATACATTGCATAATATGAACATAAATGGAATAACTCAAATCATAAAAATTTCAACACATAACACAATGATTTTAATCACACAAAAATCCTTTGTTAGAGTAAAAAACTGCAGTGGGGATGACACCCACAATCCTTCACTACTGCAACATAAATGTTGCTCAGTTAGAGCTACAATGTTAGCTACTTCTAATAGCTTACCCTGTTAGGAGTATAATACTCAGTTAAGAGTACAAAAGATTTTTAGTCTACCTTGTTAAAGGATTTTACAATCTCTAATCTGAGAGATTTACCCGGTTAAAGGATTTACAAAATATAAAGACTTGTTAGGGCCTGTTAGAGTATTATTACTTTATGCTTATTAATTAAATCATATTGATTTAATTATATAAGTTCCTATTACTCTAGTTACTTAAGCTTAATTTAGGTGCATTATTAATTAATTATTAATTAATAATGT
>MU227908.1:3451895-3471197 GCA_018584345.1 Thuja plicata
AGGACATTCATCTCCTCTTTGATGACAGTGTCAGCACACCTGTCATACCACTTACATTGGGGATTCCCTTTCAGGATCCTCGTGTCTACTCCTTTGAGCATCAGCTCGGCCTTCCAGTGACACCTCAGCTTTTGAGGTTCCCTCGACAGTGTCCACTGACTTTCACTCCTCTGCATTGGAGTCACAGTGGTTTGTTCATTGATCCAAAGGTTCTTTCATTCCGGGGGGCTTTAGAGCCTCGACCCTCTCTCACGGGGGGGGTTGGCAGCACGCATTGTACTAATGGCTTTGAGAGAGTCTCTTGAAGTCACTCTTCTTGGCTTTGCTTGCTTTTATATCACTTTTTGGAGAGGAATTTTTCCCACTGGGTTTTCTCCTTTGTCTCCGGTTTACAGAGATTTTCTTGTTCTGGGTACCTAATTAGGCCTTGTTGCCGGGACCCATTTCTTGCTTTCATAGTTTTACTAGGTCAGCTTTCTCCCTACATTCAGCTTAAGGGGGGGTGTTAGAGTATTATTACTTTATGCTTATTAATTAAATCATATTGATTTAATTATATAAGTTCCTATTACTCTAGTTACTTAAGCTTAATTTAGGTGCATTATTAATTAATTATTAATTAATAATGTGCAACCTAGTTTTTCCCTTTAGGGTTTCTATCTCACCTTTATAAGGTTGAGATTTGTACTTTTTCGTTATCAGATAATACATTTTTGAGCTCTAACATTTTCAAGCACAAGAGGTTTTTTCTTTTTCCATATTGTTGCTTCATTCTTTGTGACAGGTTTATTGCATGCAGCTGGATCTTGGAGTTGAATCTGATATTTCATCAGTTTCTACAGGGCCTACCCACAAACATGATTTGTACTTCTCTGATTACAACAAAATTCAGTACAAAAGTGTCTGATAGGAATGCATCAATCAAATGTTGTCTAGACTCATTATGCTCACTAACTTTGTTACCTCATTCCGCACTCGGTAGCTTAGTATTATAAGCTCTACTTCCTTCTGCTTATATCTCCTTCACTTCTCTTCACAACAACTTCATCAACATCAAATCTTCAACTTCAGTAACAACAACAACAACATCAGCGTGCTCATTCTTTCAATTTGATCTCTTATACAGTTTCTAGGCGGTCAACTGTGATATAGGTAGTTAACCAGATCTAGGGCATTATCATTAATGATAGAGATTAAGCGGTTAAACTTTGGTTACATCTCCAATGTCTTGTGCCTTCTGAAACTTCATTGGTGGATCTACCTCGTGATCACGTTCATTCATGTGTTTGGAATCCAAATGATTCAACTAACACTTACCTTGAATTCTGTGCAATGCTTCCTGCTCGGTGTCCAGATTCAATGTATCTAAATTCAATTGAAATGTCGGCTCTAGAATACTCACTAACATACTTGTGCTTTCTCGGTAACTTTGAACTCTCTTCTCGGTGCCTATGAGTGCTTAGTAACTATCTGTGCATGACTCAGTACATGTAGCTCGCTCAGTGCTTGATAATGACTCGATGCTCGGTGGCTCTCTCGATTGCCTTTACCAACTGTGTCTCCTGCATTGTACTTACATACATGCTTCGGTTATATTCACCAATATATGACTTTGCAAAAAACTAATGACAACAAAAATCACTTTAGGAGTAATAGTTTGATGTCATGCTCCCTTGTATTTCATCATTTGTTATTTGGTGTTTCTCTTATCATGAATGTTGGTGTTATATGTATATTCATGTTGTCCTTTTGATTTGAATCACTGACATAAAATGTAAATCATTACTCTATGCACGGAAACCCATGTCCTTATGAAATCATGACTACTACTAAAATATGATGAATGTCGTTTCATGATATTTATGTTGGCATTGGACTTTGCATATAATCATTTGATTTGAAAAATGCATTAATGCATTTTCATATACCTATTGCTTTATCAATATAAATGTTATCCTTTGTCATGACACTGACTGTGAATGCTCCATCCTTTTCTTATTTCTTTGATATGTTTGTTCACTTGATAGCAGTTACTAAACCTTTGTTGTTACTATTTTGTCCATTGTCTTGTAGCTGCATTTTCATCTCTTACAAACACGTTGGGCTCAACCCTTGTAAGAGCCACATTTTACCCACGTGTTATTATCATGAAGCATGTATACCTATTCCTTACACACGACAAAAACTTATTAGATTAAACATGTGACTAATCCAACATCTTTTCTGCCTTTGATAGCTCTTTTCGCACTCATTTCCAGATTGATTTGATGTAACTACAATGTAATAGTATAGCACTTAGCTACAATGGATAGGGATAGATTTTCTATTTCTTAGTATTTTTTACTGACATCCTTTTCATGTTTCTTGCAGGTGCACCAAGGACGTGAAATCCACTATTCAACCAACATATCTAGATTCATGTGCAATCGACCATTAATAAATAATGATGGATCTCCCCCTTCTTTCTTGTCTTTGACTTCTATACCTTTATATTTCTTTTGCAACTATTTTTCAGAGTCAATTCCACACCTTGTGTAGATCATATGTAATAAAAGAACTCAAAATTGCAAAGTATACTTATAATTTTTAGATGTAATCATACTTGCATATCAATAAAATATTTCTTTTATCAGCATTTAATTCCTTTTGTTCAACATTATTTCCTTTAGTTCTGTGCTTAATAATGAAACCAAAAAAGAACCTTGATAACAATTGAACATACATAACCAGCTCTTCCAATTTGTGCTATGAGAAAAATTGGTAACTGTACCACCAACCGATGATCCTCGTACATTGGTTTTATCTGAGGATCATTGTACACCTCACTAGGTACATCCAAGTGTCAATAAGATGCATGCAAACCTCTAACAACAATGTTATTGATCCGGTATGAAACGTCACATTGTTAATTTTGTGGCAAAGTGTCTAGAGTGTTAGAGAGTTAAGGCAAATCATCAGCATCCAGTAGGGCTGTTACAACCAAATCTTGTTCTGGCATAGAAATGGGATATCATCTCTATGGATTTCATCATAGGTTTTTCTATGAATCCTCTTAGACATGATGCTATCATCGTCACTGTTGATTAGTTGACCAAGGTTATCTCAGATAGAGATCTTTTATTTACTTCTGCGTTTTGGACTTCACTGCTGCATGATCTTGGAGGCTAGCTGAATTTCAGTTCAGCCTATCATCCTGAGACCGTGATGTAGTGCAAGGTAGGAGAATCCCCAAAGGAGATGTCCAAGCCCCCATCTAAACAACCACACAATGGAATCACAATGGGAAACCAAGATCTGATAACAACCTGAATCTTATTCATAAAACAAATGATTACATGCAATGTGCCGAGCTGTAACGCCTTCCTAGTTACAACCAATTACAAAGCAAATAATAGTTCTGCAAGATCCCTCAAGATCCAACTCAACCCCAACCCTAGCTAGCCAGATCTGTTACAATAGGTCAAAACAATCTGGTAGAACTCATCTTCTGGTGGAGGTACATGAGGTAATTGTGGGATGTCAACGTATATTTTCTCGTGATATTGATTGGTCTCTGGATTATTGAAATCCAATCTTAAGGTCCTCTAAATAGGAAAATCAAGCTCACTGTTGGGATCATGTCTGGGTTCTGTGTACTGGTCCATTTTTCTTTTTCTCTTTTGGGATCTTGTGAATGACATATGAAGAGGATAAATGCAACCTAGCAAAGACGAAAAACAACTAGACTCTATTTTTTTTGGTTTTTTAGATTTTGAAATGCAATGACATTAAGGGAAAGTAGTTTTTTTTATAAAATTTTTGATTTTGGGATGCCAATGCAATCTATGAATGAAAGCCTAGAATGATGCCTAAGGCGAAGGTAATATTCCCTAAGAGAGATTCTATAAACTTCAAAGGTAAACCCTTTAAAGAAAGACCCGAATGATTATGTGGACTATCTTGACTTCAAAAAGGTAAGACAAAAATGACTGATACTAGCAATGATGTTTGTCTAAGACAAGTGTTAACCATAATGGTAGGTGTATAAGCCAAGGAAAAAGAAGGTAACTAGAATTTGATGAAGTCAAGATAAAATGCAAGACCACTACTGGAATGTCCTACGAAAAATGCACCCTGTAATTTAGAAAATGACTCAAAAAGGTGGAATACTAGACCTTTAGGAAATGCAAGCTATTTTTTGGGGTTTTTTGGATTTTATGGACTAAAATGATGACTATAATAAGACACTTAATTCAGAGGTGAATGAGGTGGTCTCTAATTAACATGGTTGTAGTCAAATTCGTGGTGTCTCCCCAATCGATTTGTACGTGTCTGAGACACTTAAGTCTCTAATGAACCATGTCAGCTCCTTAGGCACGTAGGTCTGATCCAAACTATCATCCACACACCTCTCCCGAGCTTGGTTAGATATAAGATAATTCTGGGGTTTGCCCCACGTCTTATTTATATACTGGCTGAAAGGATTTACCAAGCTAAGGTCATCCTTTGAGGAAGAAGCAAATTCCCCAGATAGACCTCTCTAAAAAACTAAAAGGTTTTTAATCTAATAGAATGTGCAAGTGCACCAAAGACTCAAAACACACGGTTAATCAAATTAAGCACCAAAAAGCCAATTGTTTGCTAATCTAAATCATCCATACAAGCACGCAGATTCATTTTTAAGCACTAAACTAGATGGGGATTTGATCGTTTATTTTTATACACCAAATCCAGATGTACTTTTCTTTGTTTAATTCTTAACCACACGCCAATTTTAAGCATAAAACAAAAACATGAGATTGTGTTGTTTGCGTATACATTGTTCTTTTTACGCACCACAATATTAATGAATTGATTTTATATTAGGAAAAATTAATGTTTCTTTCACACCACAAGCTACAAAGAAATCGTTAGTATTGAAATCCTAGCAATCAGTTCTGATAATCCACAAGTGTGCTAGTGTTGATATAATGACAATTGAATTTCTCAACGATTTCCCTTACCTTGTCCAAATAACTGTGTATAACACCTTCATACCCGATTTTTTCTTCAAGTGCCTCAATTCTCAATCTGTGAGCTAGTCCTTTGTTTTGCTTAATCTCTCCTCTTTTATGCTGATTAATGGGCTCTTGAATTTTAACTTTTTTTAGGGTTTGATGACCCACTGCATGTTTTCATTACCACAAGTGCATAGTTTACATATAAGAGAAATATAAATAAGACATAAAAGATTTTTTATTTCATAAGGCAATTGCATCGTTTTAGGTCTGTAAGTGCGACATTTCAGATCTGTAACTGTGGCGAATAAAATAGTCAAGTGCGTCGCTTTATTAGTGAGTGTGTCAATCCAGGTAGGTAAGTGCGTCAAACAAAATTTTTCCCTTGTTTCAAAATAGAAAACAAAAATAGAGTAATAATAGAACTTTGATTGTCAAAATCAGTAGGTCTATGATAAATACCATGATATTATAAACATAGATTATAGTTGAAAGATCAGGAATCGCAACAAAAATCCCAATGAATAAAGTGACAAACAAAATATCAAGTAAAACAACATAGTAATCAATAGCAGGCAAGTGCATCACATGAGTCATGTATGTGCACCATTTTAGATCTATAAGTGTGTCACTTTTGACCTTTAAGTGCGTCGAGATACATGGGTAACTATATTGTTTTGTTGGCAAGTGCATCGATTAGGATGTGTAAGTGCATCAACCGAAATTGTGTCTATGTAAAATTAAATCCGTAACTGCGCAAAAATAGAGAAAAATCAAATTTTGAGGCTTTGTACTTCACGTCGAGTTCACCAGTTGTAATCAAGGTAATAAGGATCTATAGAAACCTGTAATAACATCAAAATCTCAACCACAAAGAGATCTACTAGGCAGTTAGTATTCCCAATATCGAAAGAGGAAGCAAATAAGTAGCATGCATATTCATCAAATCATAAAAAAATCAATTAAAACACACGAACATGCAAACCAAAAGTCCTCCTTCATTGTTCTCCTTCTCTATGCAATGTGAGCTCTCAAAAATGAGTGCTCCATGTGCCAACATAAGAATTCAAAGCGATCGTGGTTAACAAACTAAGAGAATTAACTCTCTATAAAATAAGATTTTTAGGGTTCCAATCAAGATTCCATGATTGGTGGGTTGATTGCATGTGATTGAAGAGTTGAACTTAGAGTGAGTGGGAGTTGAACGCAATTGATTGTTTATTGACAAAATAGATGGATCTGTTAACAAGATAGATTGAAGAGTTGACTGATTTGATTGAAGACTTTATTTGATGAGGTGGAGTAGAAGACTAGATAGATTAGATTGATAACTGAAGTGATTGATCAATCATGGAGAGTTGATTCTGGAGTTAACTGAAACTCATAATTGGAAGGATAAATATGATTAAATAAATAAAAGAATTTATTTATTTGCACATTTGAGGAATGTAAATAAATATTTAAACTTTATTTATTTATAAGAGGAACAATTAATTTAATCAAATAAATACAATTTATTTAATTATGAGAGGGAAATTGATTTAATTATTATATAAATATAATAATACTAAGAAAGAAGGAATATTAATTAAATAATATGATTATTTAATTAATTTCAATAAGATAGTGAATAATTAAATAATGATTAATTATTTATTACTCTAGAGGTGAATAATTGACGAAATAAATAGGTAATTAATTAAAATCACTTAATTATAAAATTATAAAGAAATGATGATTTTGAATTAATATTATAATAGAATGACACAAATTGATTAATTAATAAATATTATTTAACAATTTAAGATGAATGTTAGTAAACTTATTGTGTTAGAGCAGTTGATCATTTTTAAGTGTCTACAGGTTTCATCTATCACAAATTCAAAGATAAAAGTTTTGTTCCACATAATAAAATATATATTTTTAATTCTAAAAGAGAAACTCTTGAGATTATATTTATAATAAAAATATCAAATAATTGAAAGGTCAATAATAATAATAATAATTTAATATAAATGTCAGAAACTAACATGCCCGCGCACACACACACACACACACGATATGCATAATATTAAGGAAATACTAATTTAAACTAAACAATAATTTAATTTTTATATATTTTTTGTTATTTTCAATTTACTAAATTTTATTCAAAGAAATTAATTTGACATAGAAATAAAGGATTTATAATCATTTTCTTATATTTATTGAATACATATGCAAGCCTACTCATTGTTGGGAGACTGTCTATTGAACCATTAGAAACCTAAATTTTATCAAGGAAGGACTTAGTTTTTATTTAAACTCTCCTTAATAAGATTTAGGTTTCTAATGGCTAGATAGACGTTGGCTCATTGTTTAGAGGATTTATATATCATAATAATGTTGTGCATGACATTTCTTGTCTAAAATTATATGGAACAAAATTCTAATTTTGAAAATAACAATTTAAATAGAGGCAAGAAATCATATTCTTTATATATCAACTTATTTTTAAATATTTAAAAATTACTAAGATTTCATACATTACAAATTCAAAGATAAAAGTTGTCTTCAATTTTTATAAGTTTCTATTTAAATTTGTTCATTTTTAAAAAAATTATTCAATTTTTTTTATTTGGCAAAGAAATAATGGATTTATATATAATACAATGCTAAAAGACAATCATTATTTACTGTCTTTTACTCTATCTCAAGCAAAGGCCTTCAAGGATATATTGAATATCTATTCCAAGGCATCAGGGAAGAATGCCAATAAAGAAAAATCAAAAGTTTATTTCTTCTTTGTGAAAACTAAAACACCAGAAGAAAATTTTAGAGACTTTGAGTTTTCAGGAAGGCAAATTACTTGCTTCTATTTAGGTATCCCATTAGAAAAATCTTTGAGATATTCAAAAATTTGAGATGGAGTGGGAGAAAGGATGGACAAAAAATTGGATTTTTGGAAGTCAAAATGGTTATCTTGGGCAAGGAGAGTAACAATGTTGAAAGTAATACTTTCAGCCATTCCAATATATTTGATGCCTTGTCTTTCTTTATCAACAGAGGCATATGGTAAGTTGATAAAAAAATTGAGATCATTCTTTTGGCAAGGGACTAATACCAAGAAGAAATATATGATGATTGTGTGGAACAAAATTTGCAAACCAATAGAAGCAAGTGGAGTGGGGGTTTAGATTCAACTATGGCAGAACAAAGCGTTGGGGGCTAAACTATTCTAGAAGCTTTTTACGAATTCAAATTTGAAATGGGTCAAAATAATTAGAGGGAATTACTTTTATCAAGTAAATGTTGCAGGAATTTTTAAACAACGCTCTTTCCCTTGGGGATCTTGTATTTGGAATTTTATTGTATCTTGCAAAGGGATCATTATGAATCAGATTACATGGGACATAACTAACAGAAGGAGAACATTGTTTTGGAGGGGCTCTTGGGGAGATTATCTAGCCATTCAAAGTTTAATGGATACTAGTATAATTCAAGATATTTATGAAAATTCATGGGGTCAATTTTTTTATTATTATGTAAATATAGATCAGGATAACCCTCTTATATGGCATTAGAAGTCTTGGGATGAGCTACAAGTTCCAAGGGAAGATCTAGAACAATTGAAGAAGATAAATGGAAAACAGGTTGATTGTGCTTAGAAAAGAGGAAGATTAGATTATTTGGAATGGTTACAAATTGAGTGTTTACAATGCAAAGGATGGATACAAATCATTGGTCAAGAAAAATGGACTACAGAAAATTGATTGGCTTATTCATCTATGTTGGAATAAACCATGTTTACCTAAAGCAAGAATTTTTGCTTGGGAAACTCTTCAAGGGAAGATTCTAACTATGGAATGGTTTTAAAAAATAGGTTTTTAAGGTCCATCAAGATGCTCTTTATGTGAAAATGAGGAGGAATCAATAAATCATATTCTTCTACATTGTCCCTTTGCTTTAAGAGGATGACATTGGATTTGTACCAGACTAGGTGGTCATCGGCTCTTCCAAAAGATATACTGTCATTATTCAAAGGATGGCCAAAATATTCTCCAATAACCTTTTTTCTAGCTTTTGGATAGTATCTCCATCTTTACTGATTTGGGAGCTATGAAAAGAAAGAAATCATAGAATTTTTCATGGTAAAAAGATGGAATGGGATCGATGGATCAATAAATTAGAAGAAAATATAGTAGAGGTGGTGAATTCCAAAGAAAAAAATGCTAACTCCAAGCATTTAAAACACACTATCTGGGATGATTTAATGACAAGAAGTTGGTTTGGGCTAAGAACTCCTAACTTTGCAGGCAAATCGTTGAACAATAGCTCTTTAAAATTTGAATGCAGATGGACTCCACCAAAACAGGATTGGGTAAAACTAAACTTTGATGGAGCGTTAAGAGGCAACCCAGGTATTTTAGGGGTTGATTGTGTCATTCATTCCCGATAAAGGGGTTACTGCAGAGATGGCTAAACCACTAGAAATTGATATGAACATTGTTGAGAGTTTAGAGCATTGATTGAAGGACTAATCATTTGCAAGGAATTAGGATTTATGAAAGTGGAAATTGAAGGAGACACAACCATAGTCATCAATGCACTTAGATCAAGGCACTCTATAAATTGGAGGCTAAAGTCCCTCCTCTCATAAGATTTGGAATTGTTGGAGGCTTTAAATAATGTAACTATTAATCATATTTATAGAGAGGGGAATATGATGGAAAATAGATTATCAAATCAGGGTGCAGATGTATGTGGTTTAAGAAAATTTATGACATAGACATCTCATCTATTAATATTCAACAAGCTTGAATCTTTTACTGAATCAATTTTAGAATGAGCTTCATTCAAATCATTATATATTTATTTTCTTTTAGCTTTCCGTTATTAAGATTTGTGAGGTATGAAGGAGCTAGTAAAATTTAATGGAGAGGAGGCAAGGAATTGGTGCCAATTTCTAAATTCTAAACAAAGTGAACGTTTGTTTGAGAATGTTGGAATGGTATTGCTAGAGAACGTTATGCCTTCAAAATAGATTCAACAATATGTCTTGTCAAGATCAACAAAACCAATAAAGGAATTCAGTTGGCCGATAAAGGAAAGGAAAATATTGATGGTAGGTGAGATTTAATGTCTCAATGAAGGTATTCATTTCAATTTCAAAAATTGCAATGCCTTGCCTTGAAGATAGAAAAGAAAAGTTATTTGATGGGAAATGACAGTGTGAAAAGATTGCATATTTATAGAAGGATACGATTGAAGGCGGAGTAAAGCTCAAGTGAAAATATTGAGAAAATATTTAGCATTTATGGATGACATCGATTTTTTAAAGCCTTGAGAAGTTATGCGAATATGAAGGACAAAGGAAGTGGGTGATGAAAGAGTACAAGAGATAAATTAATAAGCTTTGGTGGATGCTACTATTTTGACCGGGGAATGATTAATCATGTTAAAACTTGTGGCAAAAACAAACCAAAATCTAGAGAAAGACATAATAAATTAGAGATTGTAGCTTTTTTGCTGATGGGAAACAACCATAGAAATGATTAAAGGAGGTTGGCAGAGGAATTTTCAGTCATGAAGGATTTGTAATAAATACGAGTCACTCAGAAGATTTTTTCTTTTGTGTTTATCAAAATATTTGGAGTTGGTTTAAATTATCAGCTTAGACTTTCTTTTCTTCTTCACAAAAGCATAAAGTTAGCAGAAGTGATAGGAGAAGAAAAGAAGAGTGAGAAAAATGGATACTCCCATCCCTCTAAGAGTGGAAAGCCCGAAAAGACTGGTTGCTTTCCTTGGAATGGCGACGGATCAAAGAATGCAAGAGATACTTTAGGACCCGCATATCATGGTAGTAAAGGTGGTGTTGGGGATCTTGGGCAATGATTTCATCCGGGCTTCCCACAGGTATAGAGTTAATACATATATCATTGCATTTTTCTGGCAATGTTACTGCATGGTGGCATAACCAAAAGGGTTGCAGAAATAATCTGCAGGAAAGTTTTCCCCAATGAATTTCTCATAGATTTAACTGTGGTGTTGAGAAACATAGACGACAATCTCACCATTCTAAGGCCCATAGATAATGGTTGGCTATGATCAACAAACATCCCTCGAGATTATATCTATTTCTAGAAATTGAAGAGCTGAGGTTCTTCATATACTAGAGGTTGCTCATCAAAGAAAGGAATGATTTTTTGATGAAATTATATAAGCTCCGCCACAATGAAGGACCTACGTGGGTGAGAGACTTTCTCAAAATCCAAAATTTGGTCATGGAGAACGAAGGAGAGCAGAGAATGAGGAATATCGTAGTTGGCTTGCTTACATTTTTTACTTAAAAGGACCTCCACCGCATGATATAGAGCCATGAGACCCTGATTGGAGTGCAAACCAGCTAGTCATGAGGACTACACAAGAACGTGTGGTCATACATGCCAGAAAGAACATGTCGACAGTCCACATGCTGAGGACGACAGACGAAGAAGCGGATGCATCAGAAGGAAGAGAGAGGGGCCAAGGAAGAGTTAGATGGTAGTCCAGAAGAGGCTAGGAGCAACAAAAGCAGTTGAAGAAAAAACAAGATGAAAACCCAGGGGAGGATAGTTTCATCTCCGTTTATGTTTTGATAGACTTTGATACTATTTGGAAATAGTTTTAAGGTTGATTTTAGATAAGATTTTACAAACTTTTTAGGTTTCGGGAGTAAATCTCCACAAACTGCTAAATATTTTATCTATGTTTTATTGGACTATGTTCATCTCATACTTTTATATATTAATCGAAATATTGGCTCTAGCCTTTTATCGATAATAAAAAAAGGATTTATAATACTCTCTACATATGTATACATATGCAAGTCTACTTATTTTCCTAAGAGATTTTATATCATGTTCTACTTGGCATCCCTTATCTAAAATTATATAGAAAAAAATTCTAATTTTAAAAGTAGCAATTTAAAAAAGAGGTAAGAAATCATATTACTTCTATATCAACTTGTTTTGAAATCTTAAAAATAGTTATAATTATAATTATATATGTAAATTTAATTCTAGTTTTATTATAAATATTATTTATATTTTAATTAATAGTTATTTAATAAAAATAAAATTATTATAGATTAAAAATTAAATAAGAAATTTTGTATAAAATTTTAAAAATAATATTTAATAAATTATGTTTGTATAAATTATAGTTTCATTTCTATAGTTATAATTGAAAAACTTTCAATAAATATTTTAGCATATATAATAGTTATATATTATAATATTGTTCAAAAAGTTGAATTTTGTAATGAAATAATAAAATATGAAATATCTTATCTCATACAAATATACTATATTATAAATTAAAAGAACAATTTCAAAATAAATTACATGATTATGAGTTTTAAAATAAAAAGAAGATAAAAATAATTGAAACTGTGCTAAAAAAAGGGCTCTTATAACACCAAACCAATTGAACCAATCATATTTGAGATAATTACTTTCTAGAATATAAAAAATGAATACAAAAATTTCTAAACTTTATAAATATTTGAAAGAGTAAAAAATAGTGAGTTATGATTGGTTGATTGGTGCAAAACTAATTACTTAATTGTACACAACTTAATGCAATAGTATATTGCGTAGGGCAAATACAATAAGATTTCATCCATTACAATTTCAAAAATTTCATATAATATAAAAACAAATTTAAAAAATTCTAAAAAGAAGAAATTATATTCTTTCTATATCAACTTGCTTTGAAATCTTAAAAATAATAAGATTTCATCCATTACAAATTCAAAAATTTCATACAATATAATAAAACTTTAAAAAAAAATCTAAAAAGAAGTAAATAATCATATTCCTTTTTTTTTTATCAACAAGTACAAATTCAAAAATTTCATATAATATAACAAAAATTTAAAAAAATCTAAAACTTACTAAATTTTCATATATTTCCTTTTTAAGTTTCCTCTTTGAAAAAAATTGATTTAGCAAAGAAATAGAGAGAATTTAAATATCCCATTGTACTGAGAGGATTTGTATCGGAGAGACTGAGGCAAGAGTCCCATGAGGGGGGTTTGGGCTCTATTTTTTAGGAAAAGGAGGTCCCATGAGAAATTGTTTCGGGGGTTAAAGGATTATTTGGAATCTTTTCCTCCAAAATAGGAGCCCCTACTTTTTAGGCCTCCAAATTTGAGCGGGTGAAAATGGGTTGGGGCTGGAAATAGCCCCACCAGCTTAGGAGAAATTTATGCCACATGTCAACAATCTACTCATTTGTTTCCCACCAAAAATATTTTTTGAAAGAAAACAAAGTTTTTACTTATTCTTTTATATATTTTAAATTTAAAATATCTCAAACTTCCTTAAATTTAGCAGCTTAAATTTTTAAGATGAAACATTTTATAAAATCCATGAGACCGCTTGCCTTTAGACATTCCTAAAAAATCTCAGCAGCCACAGCTCTATTTTTAAGAAAGCCCCCCTCCATAAGACCCCAGCCTGATGTTCTGCATGCATGGCATTCCTGGTCTAAAATTATAGACATCTTGCCTGTGCATTTCATTTCATCACAAGCACGATGGATAGAGCATTGATTATAAATGCAGTTGCAGTAGTATGCATGTTGTTGATCCACAGAGTCTCTGCAACATCCCCATTTCCTGCCCCTGACCTAGCAAAGTGTGTTTATCCCACACGATTACCTCTCAATACATATCTAAACGACACTTGCTGTCCCCCATACATTTCTTCCACACCCATTACAGATTTCCAATTCCCTTCTACAGACCTTCCACTGAGAGTTCGCATGGCTGCCCATTTAGTAGACCAGGCATACATAGAAAAGTACAAAGAAGCAGTCCAGCTTATCAAAAACCTTCCTGCAAGTGATCCCAGATCATTCACCCAGCAATCCAAAATCCACTGTGCTTACTGCAATGGTGCATATTTTGTCAATTCAACAGAAATTCAAGTCCATTACTCATGGTTTTTTCTCCCCTTTCATCGCTGGTACCTCTATTTCTATGAGCGCATTTTGGGGAAATTGATTGGGGATGATTCATTTGCATTACCCTTTTGGAATTGGGACTCAGAGGAAGGAATGACAATTCCTCTAATGTACATTGACCCTGATTCTCCATTGTTTGATCCACTCAGAGAAGCTTGTCATCAGCCCCCTAATATAATCAATCTGAAGCATTATAATACCTGCATTGAGGGTTCTGTGAATGAGAATTATGCAGATATATATACCCATATTGTCTCTGGGGCTTCTACTGCAAGTTTGTTTCATGGAAGGGATTATAGATTTGGGAGTGGAGTTAAAGTGAATAAAAGCAGGGCTGGAACTGTGGAGAATTCACCCCATGATAATGTGCATACATGGACTGGATCTTCTGTTCAATTTAACAATGAAAATATGGGTGCCCTGTACTCTGCAGCTCGAGATCCTATCTTCTACTCCCACCATTCTAATGTTGATCGGATGTGGACTATTTGGCAGGATAAATTGAACCGCGGTGATTATCAGGATACAGATCTTGTTGATTCTACTTTCCTTTTCTATGATGAAAATGGTCAGTTAGTGAAGGTAGGGTTTCAGATTTGCAGGGTAATTGCTTGATTAGAGTTTGAATGTGCATGTGTGGTTTGTTAATTGTTTTCACTTTTGATTACATAATGTTTTACTAATTTTTGTTTTTTTTGGTAGGGATGAGTATTAGTAGTCATTATAGTTAATTCTTCACATACAGTACATAGAGTTGTACATCAAATTTGATTTTAAATCTTTTTGTTGTCTTTTTATGGGGCCTAACTATTTATAACTATTGTTCTGGCTTTTGAATAGTAAAGTATTTGTGTGACAACTAAAAAAATTGTATAAATAACTATTTTTATTTTCAGCATTTGTTCTTCATGATCTGCATATTTTGTGGTGGAAAACCACAAAAAATTTGAAAAAAACAGTATATTTTGCATGGAAATTAGCAGCTACCAATGTTTTGCTTCACCAAGCACTGATACTGTATCATTTCTTAATTCCACGACTTCTTAAAATTTTGTTATCACCCAACAGTATACGTTTCTATTCCATGCCTCAATAACTTTTCTCTTGGTTGAGAAAAATCTTGGGGAACATTTCATGGAGGTGGCCAATAGTTTTGTTTCATCTTTTTTATTTATATTGTGATATTTTTACAATTTATTTTATTAGTTTTATCTTTTCAATGGTATGATTTTTATTGGCAAAGTGGTTTTGAATATCTGATATAGAAGCAGAGTCTTAGACTGAAAGTTCATCTCAGCTTCATTTCTTATGATGTTGGAGCTTTGCACTGAACAAGATTTCATCACTGTGGATTTATTTGGAACCATTCAACTTCACTAACAGACCACAGGTCCATTGACTATTATTAGTTTTTTGTATTTGTGTAATCTTTTATTTGTTCCTACCAATTAGTCAAGCACAATCCTGTTTATACTGTGCATGCTACAGTCATAATCTAGAATTTGAATCCATCAACTGAAATCATTTTTTTTGTAATTTTATCATCATTTACTATGTCATCTCAATAATAGATAATATATTATAATCTGAAGTATTTATAAAGAAGAAAATATGCAATCAGATTAAAAAATACTCAAAGCCAACATTTAATCTTTTCCAAAGGCAGATCTATGACCCTCAAATTTAACAAGATTAAAACTAGAAAGAGTCAAGATTTTTAAACAAAGTTTTGAACTGTAGAAGAAGATGCGTTCAAAATCTTTAAAGAACCTTTTTCCCTAAGCATGTTTTGTATTGGCAGATATTTTTTTGGGAGTTTGTAGAAGGTTAAAAATTTTCTTACGAGGATATCTTTCTGTATACTAAAATAAACAAGTGCAGCATAGTAGGAAACCCTTGCCATTTTACCAATGTAATAGAAACAGAATGCAGAGTTAAATGTTCAGAATTTATTTGTTATTCACTAATTTCTGTGAACTGGTACAGGTCAGAGTGGGTGACTGTTACAATACAACAAAGATGGGATACAAGTACCAGGAAGTAGATATTCCTTGGTTAACTGATGGACGTTCAATCAAGAAGGCTGGAATGTTCAAGTCCAAACCAGTGGACTATAATTACACAGGGAATACAAAGCAGCTAATTGCACCAGTTACTGTACTGGTGAAGAGGAATAAGATTAATCATGAAAAGGTGGAGGAAGTTCTTGTGATTGATGAAATAGAAGTGGACTTATTTGCCACCTCAAAGTTTAGCATTTTCATAAACTTGCCTGAAGCTGATTCAAACACACCCTTGGATTGCCCACATTATGCAGGCTCTTTTATGCACCTGGGCCAAGGCTTGGGAGCAATGAAAAAATACCAGTCCAAAACAGCATCATTCAAGATAGGAATTTCAGAGACTTTGGAGGATTTGGGTGCAACTGAAGATGAGAGTATCATTGTTACTCTGGTCCCTCAAAGCAATGAATCTATGACTAAAATTGCTATGAAGTTCTCCTATGTTGAAATTGAATATGAAGAAAAGTAGCAGATGGTCTTGCAATAATATTGAGAGCAATTCTTATAAGGCAAATAAATGGATTCTTTTGCCAAATCCACTAATAAACTATTGTCACTTTCTGCAGGTTAGAGTTAGAATGGCAGTTGGCTGTAATGAGATCTACTGGCTGGAAAATATAAATAAATATAAGTTAATTTTGAGCTTGTAGAATATATTAATTCATTGAAATTAATTAGTGTTTGAGTTAATTAGTTCTAATTTAATGGGATCAACTTATTTTTATACTTCTTGTTGTTTCTATTGAGAGAGTTACCTCTAATTAATTAGAATCTAATATTTTTTTAATTTATTATAAACTGAATTTTTATATAGTTATATGCATATTTTTTAAGTTTTTAAATTAGAAAAAATATTTTATAGTAATTTGATTGGCCAAAACATTTATATTATAATTATAAAAAATATTAAAGTTAGTATCTGATTTTTTAAAGTTATTTTTCTAAATTATATAACAGTTGTATTATTATCCATGATTTATTATTATTATATCTTAGTATAACATTATGATATAATATTTTAAATATTTAATATAGTATTATATTATATGTTAAAAATATTATAATAAAATAGAATATATTTAAAAACTTTGAATTAGAAAAAAAGATATATTAAATACAAATTAAAATATTAATAAATTTATTATATAATAAATTATGATATAACATATTAAATTAAACTTTGAAAAATATATAATTGAAATATTATAATATAATATGATAATTAAATTATTATATAATCTAAATATTTATAAGATCTTGTGTAGCTAGGAATGTAGAGCTAGAAAATAGAGATACACTAATGGTAAGTAAAACAAGTGTCACTAGTGGCCTATATTTGTCGTAATTAGTTATAATTATAATTATATATGTAAATTTAATTCTAATTTTATAGTAATAAAATATTAAATATAGTATCTCATAAAAATATTATATTGTAAATTAAAAAACTAATTTCAAAATAAATTAAATGATAGATGAATTATATATTACAAACTATGGAAAAAATGGGGCCTATAAGACCAAATCAATTGAACCAATCAAAAAGGAGATAAGTAATTTATATCATTTATTTCATTCATAAATAAATATTTAAACATTAAAAATATTCTAATAGCAAAAAATAGTGACTTAGGATTGGTTGATTGGCTGAAAACTAATTCACGAATTGTGCAAACTGAATGGAATAGTATAGCCTATGGCAAGTACAATAAGAAGATTAAAAACTTATTATCAATTTTGATATCTAAATGGTTGTCAAATTTGAGCTAAAAGCTACAAATTTTTGAGTGTTTGTTAACAAGTTTGTTTAGCATACTCATGCCATTACACTCACCTCTAGAACTTGATGTCATTGGAGAATGCCTCTCTCCACCTATGCTTGTATATTGTTCATTATACAATTGCATAAGAGTATAATGTACATAAATATAATTTAATTTTGAGCTTGTAGAATATGTTTGAGTTAAATGGCCCTAGTTTAATAGGATCAACTTAATAATATTTTTTTTTGTTTTTTTTTAAATCTGTAAAAGGTCGTAACCAATATATTTTATTAATATAAGTAATAAGTTACATAGTCTCCATTCACTGCGAGCACTAGTAGTAAAGAATGGAGAAGAAAACCTTCAATCTTGCCCGGGACGTAGTCCAGATCATAAAATTACATGCAGTTTATGAGGGCATACCCCTATTTACATAATATGGCATTATACCATTCTTTTCGATGTTTCCATTTATAAGGACATTCCCTTAGTAGTTTTGACATTCCAAATTACATTTATGAACCTTGATAGTAAGGTTCTTTATCTATTCTTCACTTGTTTATATCAGATTCGAGACAAGGCTCCTTGTTTATATATTTCTTGCATATATATGACAACTAAAGAAAAATTGTACTTGAAAAGAAAAAAAATGATTAGCCCTTTTACAAAGTACAACATAGGTTATTAACTTTCCAAAGCTCTCTTTTGATAAATTACTTTTGTCATAAAAATCCTTCCGCATCTAAGTTAGTACTGGTAAAATCACAGTAAGAGTGTCCATATTGATCTCCGTCAAGCTATGCATTTGGGATGTATCATTTAAAATTATTTTAATATAGTTAGCTTTAGTGAGAATAGTGTGCATTATCATTTCTAGATCATATCTGACCATGTTTTAAATCTAGTTGTAGTGAGCATATAGAAGAGTTGTCAAGTAAAGACCACACACACACACACACACACACACACAGCATAAAAAATACGTACTGGTGTGTCCTCTTAAGTTTTGATTTTCTATATAAGGCTACTATAAGGAAACAATGTTAAAATCAATTTATCACCAAATGAGCTGATCACAAAATCTAAGTCCTTCCTTTCTCTCCTTGATATAGAAAGTTTCCATATATTCATTATCAGTCATTATTTTCCTTACTAGGTCTTAGACTCTATTTTTCAGAGAGTTTATTCCAACTTTATTATATTAATTGCCATTTCTATGAAATAGAAACCATCTATGAAAATAGAAAAAATTTAAACATAGTATAATTATCACTAACTACCCCATTTGTAACAATGAACGATGCATAATTATGTAAGCCAAATGGAATAAGAAGATCAAACAAAACTTGGTACTTGTTAGAAGTATTAAAAGAATGAAAATAAGCTCATGAAGTAATCCAAGAAAATGAAGTGCAAGAAAGATTTTACCATAAACCAAATGTGAGATAAAGTTTTCAAGATCAATCACCAAGAACATGAGAATACTCCAAGAATCCAACAAAGAGCCAAGAG
>MU227908.1:3479874-3495684 GCA_018584345.1 Thuja plicata
ATATATATATATGTATGTATGTATGTATGTATGTATGTATGTATGTATGTATGTATGTATGAAGAGAAGATCAAAAGATAAAAGAAGAGATCGGAGAGACTTCCTTACCCTCTCCTAAGACATATGTGTACTGATTCTTACCACATTCTCTTGTTAGTGCTCCTGCCATACCCTATTCATTTCAACAGGGACCTTACCATAAATTCAAGAGAAAAGAAATTATCTTTGTACCCGTAAAGAATTTATCGATGCCTTGAGAGCATCATGATGAGTCCTTACCTGAAATCAATACATATATTATCTAATGTGTAGACTTCAAGGTAAGAAATTATCAGGATCAATCTCCAACACATACAACATGAATGCATAATGATGAGAGTTAAAGTTTTCCAAAACTCTTAGCAAGTGTCAAAGTCATTACTCAAGTGAATCTGAAGCAGATATCTCAAGGCCTAAATGTGGAAAGAAATAATTAATATGACAGTGAGTTGTTTTTTCCCATAATTACTTACTACAACTAGGAGATTATCATTCTGCTATTTAGGGGTATTTTGACAGTAATATTCCATAGCTCTATGTTGGTGAGATCTATCTGAAAGTTGAGCTTTATCCCGAGTCACCCCTTTTTGAGTTTATACTTGGTTTCAGACTTTTTAGTACATGTTACTTGTCATCCTATTAGTTTTTATGAAAGGTCATCTATTTATAAGCATAAATCAAAGTTAGTATATCAATATATATATAGTATCCAAATATATAAATCTGTATATATCTGAGTAAAAGTATAATCTATATGTAACTTTGGTTACAGTAATTATTCTCATTTATGTGATTTTAAATGGTAGTGTATAAATATTAGTTGGATGTGGAATTCTGAAAATTTGTAGCCATTATGTAAAAGGTATGAAAAGGTTAGTGATATATACATGCAAATAGTACAATATTTACATCTATTTACGTCTATATATAGCACATCTAATATGTATACAGGTGTTTCTTCAACCTAATATTTAAAAAGAATATCCCATCCCTATTTGTACCGATGTATATATCCTATCAAATTTAAATGAATACAACATTTAGAAAAAATTAAGAAAACATTATATATATACAAATATATATATATATATATATATATATATATATATATGAGAATATAGGTATCTGGAAGACAAGGAGTGTTAAGATTTGGTTAGTTACCAATTAAACAATCAAATACTAAGATTGAATCACTTCACCTAATATAACCATGTTTCTTCTAGAAATTTCCATTATACTGCAAGTTACTGAGTATTTTCTTAATGTGTTTATGCATTTAATGCCAATCACTTACTTTCTTTTTTGGGAGGACCTATCACCTACCTAGAAGATGATCAGTACTCAACCTTTGCATTAACAAATACACTACTTAATAATATTACTATATTCATATATAACGTTCTAGGCTTCTAAGAGGCAATTTACATATTACAAAAAAAACATTTAATTTCCTATATTCATATCAGTATCAAGAATATAAAGAGTCTTTGTATCCCTATCATGTCATAATGGAATACCTATTCTACCTATTGATTCAATGACTACCCATATGCATTCTTCTCAGAAAAAAATAAAAAGATACCTGTGGTGCATTATCTATTGTATATAGTGCTTAATCTTTTTGTAGCACTTGGTGGCTCCATGCTTCATCTTTATTTCTGATAATGACAATGAAGTCATCTTCAGGCGCTACGTTTTTGGAATGCCAAGAGCATTTCTTCACTTCGGGGGCTATGATATGAAATTTTTCCCTTCCTTCTTTATCTATTTCTTTTGTAATGTCATATCCTTCAACTCTCCAGTAGTCTAACAACCATTCCTTCTCCATTTCTTCTTTAAGGAGTTCTTTGCACAAAAAATCCAAGTTTCTAGACATTTCAGGCCAGAATTCATCGAAACGTCTTTCATCTTTAAACTTTATGATAGAGATTCACTAAGAATTTGGGATTACCTTGACATTCTCTATCTCTGTCTTCATTGTGATCTCTGGGTATGGAATTGTCAGTTGATTGTCTATACTATGAACCATTTTTTCCAACCCTCCTAATAGGTCCTTCTCAAAGATAATCTTCACTATTTTTATAATCTCTTCTTTCTTAAGAGTAGAAAAGGTGGAAAGGGCAATAAAATGTCCCACTATATTCCCATTTGTTCTGAAAGTGAACTAATTAGATCAAAGTGGTGATCTCCTAGCCCTTTCTCCAGTGCCCTTTTTGCAGAATCAAAGAGTGGGTTTAACATTAGATTCCACTGTCCTAGTTTTATCACTCCCCTAAACGCCATAGCACAATGGTCATGAAGAACAACTAGGGTAATAAGCCTAGATTCCATCTTCTGTTTTGTAGTTCACTCACTTCTTACAAGGTTCTCAACTCTAATTTCATAAATATGTTGAAGCCTCCGCATATAGATAATCGTTTGTATAAATGTATAAATAATGACATCTATAATGATTACACTTACATCCTACTCTCCACGATCTTTTAGGATTGCATACGTAATGATCATCATTATAACACACTTCAATATTAATTGATGATAGCTAGGTTCCACACTTTATTTTGTAACATTTATAGTTACCTACCTGTGACATGATGTTAATCTTAAGTCGTTTGGCTTACATAAAGTCCCTAATGTTTCGATAGGCAGTACTTATAAATTCCTTTTAAGATCACATCCGAGATTGTAATGTTAGAATTATGATTTCTCGATCTGTGCAAGATTATATACTTGTCTAGTCAGGGTTTATATTAATGATGAGAAGATTGTGCCATGACAGAGGTAAGAAAGATGGTATGGAAGAGACACTAAATTCGGAGGGTCCCAATTTTCTTAAGTAATAATTTATTGATGTCCTTACCCATTCTGAAATCATATATCCCTATAATTTGGTGTTAGAATATAATTAATAGGGGGAGACTCAAATCTTTTATAAATTAATAAGGAAGATGAGTCCAGATTTCCATCTCCTCAAACATCAAATTAAGTTAGGGCTTTATAGGTTACCTTCTAATATTCTATATATTAACAGACAAAATAATGTAAGAAATATATATATATATAGGAAAGTCATTTTGAATATTTGATATAGAAGACAAGTCTTAGACTGAAAGTTCATCTCAACTTCATTTCTTATGATGTTGGAGCCTTGCACTGAACAAGATTTCATCACTATGGATTTATTGCGAACCATTCAACTTCACTAACAGACCACAAGTCCATTGACTATTATTAGTTTTTTGAATTTGTGTAATCTTTTATGTTTTCCTACCAATTAGTCAAGCACAATCATGTTTATACTGTGCATGCTACAACCATAATCTAGAATTTGAATCCATCAAATGAAATCATTGTTTTTAATTATATAATCATTTGTTGTCATCTCAATAATAGATAATATATTATAATTTGAAATATTTATAAAGAAGAAAATATAAAATCTGAATAAAAAATACTCAAAGCCAACATTTAATCTTTTCCAAAGACAAATATATGACTCTCAAATTTAACAAGATTAAAACTAGAAAGAGTCAAGATTTTTAAACAAGGTTTTGAACTATACAAGAAGATGAGTTCAAAATCTTTAAAGAACCCTTTTCCCTAAGCATGTCTTGTCCCATTCGAATCGGCAGATAATTTTTTGGGAGTTTGTAGAAGGTTAAAAAAATTCTAGATATCCTCTTACGAGGATATTTTTCTGTATACTAAAATAAACAAGTGCAACATAGTAGGAAAACCTTGCCATTTTACCAATGTAATAGAAACATAATGTAGAGTTAAATGTTCAAATTTTATTTGTTGTTCACTAATTTCTGTGAACTGGTATAGGTTAGAGTGGGTGGTTGTTACAACACAACAAAGATGGGATACAAGTACTAGGAAGTAGATATTCCTTGGTTAACTGGTGGACGTTCAATCAAGAAGGTTGGAATGTTCAAGCCCAAACCAGTGGACTAAAATTACACAGGGAATACAAAGCAGCTAATTGCACCAGTTACTATACTGGTTAAGAGGAATAAGATTAATCATGAAAAGGTGGAGGAAGTTATTGTGATTGATGAAATAGAAGTGGACTTATTTGCCACCTCAAATTTTAGCATTTCATAAACTTGCCTGAAGTTGATTCAAACACACCCTTGGATTGCCCACATTATGCTGGCTCTTTTATGCACCTGGGCCAAGGCTTGGTAGCCATGAAAAAATACCAGTTGAAAACAACATCATTCAACATAGGAATTTCAGAGACTTTGGAGGATTTGGGTGCAACTGAAGATGAGAGTATCATTGTTACTCTGGTCCCTCAAAGCAATGAATCTATGGCTAAAATTGCTATGAAGTTCTTCTCTATTGAAATTGAATATGAAGAAAAGTAGAAGATGGTATTGCAATAATATTGAGGCCAATTCTTATAAGGCAAATAAATGGATTCTTTTGACAAATCCACTAATAAACTATTGTCACTTTCTGAAGGTTAGAGTTAGAATGACAGGTGGCTGTAATGAGATTTACTGGTTGGAAAATATAAATAAATTTAAGTTAATTTTGAGCTTGTAGATATATTAATTCATTGAAATTAATTAATGTTTGAGTTAATTAGGCCTACTTTAATGGGATCAACTTATTTGTATACTCTTGTTGTTCCTATGAGCAACTGCTTATTAAAAAAAGGGACACATCTCTTTATTATTATTTTTCTCTCCTTTTTATTTGTCTACAATTTTTCTATCAGAATTATTTGCAACAAAATTAACTAAAACAAATAGTACCACAAAAAATTGAGCAGCTACTCAAAAATAAGGTTTTATTATTATCCATGATTTTTAATTATTATATCTTAATATAACATTATTTATAATATTTTAAATATTTAATATAGTATCATATCATATGTTAAAATTATTATAATAAAATAGAATATATATAAAATGGCATAATGACATCATGGCCAAAGATTGTGAAAGAATTTAAATCTAAGAAAAAAGGTGCAAGTGACAAATTGGAGAGGACATAAGTGACAGCGAATGTTTATGGAAACTTTCAAAAATGATGTATCCGAAGGACAAATAAGCGAAGGAAATAAATGATTTCCAGGATTTATAATCATAAAAGAACATGGGAAGTGATGGCCAACATGCATAAACAATGGTGTGTTAAGAAAGATAAATGCATGAGGAGTTAAAAGTCGACATGCATTCCTCTTTATGCACACCAGAAAATAACAGAGAATAAATTGAGAGAGATCAACAAGATGGAGGAAACATTCTATGATGATTCAAGCAAACAAATGAAGGCGTTTAAGGGGCTAGCAAGCTTCGATCTGATTAAAGGGTTGGTTAAAATAAAATCAGAAAAGATGGTGGAGGTAGTGATTGAGGTCATTGGCGAGCAATTCCAAGAAAGAAGAATCAAACGCCGAACTAACATGGATGTGGTGGCCATCATCATTGCATGGGGCCTTGAGATAGGAGAGAAAACTGATGAAGTGAGTTGCACAATAAGGGCTTTTTTTGAAGAGGATATGTTGGGAAAGTTGGAGTCAGTGCTGAAGTGGTCAATACCAGGCATTGGACAAGATATCTCAGAGTGTTTTGCAGAAGATGAAGATGCTCATCGATATGGGTTAATACCTTTCATCAGGTGGTGCCTGAAAGTGGATAAACCCATGATGATTCATAAGGCAAAAGAAGGATGATAGAAAATCAAAAAGGAGATGGAAGAGCACAACCACAGGGAGGAGGAAAAGGCGAGAAAACTGGCAGTGAAGGTGTCGCGGAAGAAGCGTAATCAAATTGGGCGCAAAGGGAGGAAATTTGCATAGTAAAGCAGAGGTAACTCCCAATTTTGTAATGAAAGATGGGTAAGATTTTGAAATTTTGATGATGCTATGATAAAGATAAACACAACCATTCAAGGGAAAGATATCTTAGGCATAACGAGGCAGATAGTAAAGCCATGGTAATGAAAGGAAGTAAAGCAACAACAGTGCGGCAGAGTCGAGCACTAGATGTAAGGCAAAGCTAGGGCTTTTTTGAAATTATTGAAGTTTTCGGCTAAGCGCTAAAATATTGTAAAGTTTAAATATTCAGACTATGTAGTAGTTAGCTGTAGGTATAGAATATGAAGGAGGGAAATCAGAAACATATAGAAAATGATTGTAAAGGAGCGGAGACTCATCTAGGAAATGAAGATGGTAGTAAGCATGAGATACATTATGAAGGAGGATATATGTAATTTCTTTTTATATAATACAAAAAACCTATTACCGACCAAAAAAATTTAAAAAAAAATTATTATATAATAAATTATGATATAACATATTAAATTAAACATTGAAAAACATATAATTGAAATATTATAATAGAATATGATAATTAAATTAATATATAATCTAAATACTTATAAGATCTTGTGTAGGTACAACTAGAAAATAGAGATACACTAGATGGTAAGTAAAATAAGAAGATTAAAAACTTATTATCAATTTTGATATCTAAATGTTTGTCAAATTTGAGCGAAAAGGTACAAATTTTTGAGTGTTTGTTTAGCATACTCATGCCATTACACTCACCTCTAGAACTTAATGTCATTGGAGAATGCCTCTCTCTACCTATGCTTGTATATTGTTCATTATACAATTGCATAAGAGTATAATGTACATAAATATAATTTAATTTTGAGCTTGTAGAATATGTTTGAGTTAAATGGCCCTAGTTTAATAGGATCACCTTAATAATAATTTTAACCAATTAGAATTGGTTAAAATTCTAACCCTAGGGACATAGGTTTAACCTTTGATATATTCTCCTCTATTATTTCTTTTACCCTCCCTAAATTTTTAATTAAATCCTACACAACCTAGGATGGATCCTTGATGGGGTCCCATTTCTTATTTTAACCCTTCTTTAAGTCCTCAATTTCCATATAGTCACCTTCCACCACCCTTCCTATAATACCCTTTCATCTTTTAATGTCTAAATACATGTTGTAGAAACCTTCTCTATAGCCTCTTTAGTTCCATCCATGGAATCTTAAAATTTCCTACAATTATATTCAAATTACTCCATTTTTTACGATCATCTTTTTACTTTTAATACCTTGACAATGAACCTTATGATATTCATCTCTTACAAATTTTACTATAAGTAAAATTAGCTCTTGATGGAGGGTTATCATCCCTATATAACACCTGTTATCCTTGATAGAATTATCTAAAGAATAAAATAGATAGAATGGAAAAGAGACCAATATACAAGGATGATGTGATGAATTTTGAAGCATATGCATGGATCTAGGATGACCTTGATCATTTTGGAAGCTTACCACATGATAGTGTGAGTTTATGAGTTGTGGCATAGACTTGTATTAAGGTAAAAATAGGTTTTGGAGGGACTAGATATAACACATTATAAAACAACAACCAAAATCCAACAAACAAACAACGACCTAAGAAAATGGATAATACAAAGCTCCAGCTACCCAAGAGAACACAACACAAAAGGCCAAAGCCTCACAACAAAGAACATGGCATTTTCAAGGCTCTCTTAACCTTACAAGTGATCCAAGGGTTTTTTCTAGGCTCCCTTAACTTGATAGTGGGTTTTTCTAAGGCTCTAATTACCTTAAAATCAACCAACAACAAGATACAACAACAAGAAGAGAAAATTGAACCAGAAAGATCCTCCCAAATGAGGAGGGTTGTAGGGTTTTGAAAGGCTCTTGAAACCTTAACATTAGGTTTTACTATGGCTCCCAAAACCATCATCATAAACACCCTTGAAATATTGATCATCAAAAGACCAGCTAAGACATTGGGGTTTTGAAAGCCTCACCAAACCTTCATGGGTTTTGACTTGGCTCCCACAAATAAAATAGGGAATTGAAAGGCTCCCCGAACCTTAAAAGGGTTTTGAAAGGTTCCCCTAACCTTCCCAATCAGCCTCAACGGATAAAAAAGAGAAGAACCATCTAAAAAAGAAATGATCTCCCAAACCAAAAGAGGGAGAAGGAAGAGGGGTTTTACCAAGGCTCCCCAAACCTACAAAAAAGGTTCAAGGAGAGAACCCAAAACCAACCAACTACCACAAGAAGAGAAATCTCAACAAAAAAGCACCTTCTCTCCAACAAATCTCATTTCTGCTTCTAAAGGAAAGGATCCCACCTCCGTAGAACCAAAAGAGAAGAAGCTAGCATGAAGGGTGATCTGAAAGGACAACCACTAGCATAGAGTTTTTACTATGGTTGTGGTTGGAAAATTTTCAAGACTTTAAAATAGATGGAAGATGCTTAGAAAACCAAGTAAATTGGCTAAAAAAATTGGTAGTAATAGGAGGTGTAATCAAATATATTAAAATATATGAAATATTTACATAGTACAAATTTTGGTCATCCATTTATAGACATGAAACCTTAAACACTTCTAATGACTACCATGAGATAGAGAAACCAAAATAACAATTGAGACAAGAACTAAAAAAGGATAAAAAGGAAATGGGGGATCAAATAAAGAAAAGAAGACCAATAATCTTGCTCCAATAAAAAACCATCACTCCAAAAGCCCACTCAAGACGCAATAAACCCATTAGAGACACTAGATTTAATGCCTAGGTTCAACCAAATTCAACAAAAAACTAGTCCACCTCTACATCAATTTTCTTCATGAAAGGCCTTCGAGGGAAATGTGCACAAAGATGATGAATTGAAAAGTGGCCACTCACCTAAAAAAATTTTTAAAATACAGCTAACACATTCAGGTTTTTGAAAATTCAAATAACCCAAATGTGTTTTCGATTAGAGTAAAAGCAAGTTTTGAATAGACCTCGAAACCCTTTACAATGAGTTTCTAAAAAGATAGAGCATTAAAAACAACAAAATAAAATATGTTGGAAAAGACAATAGTTTGGCATCAATATAGAAAAATCTCTAGCACAATGCCAACAATCCCTATAGAACAAACAAAACAAAATCTAACACAAAAAACCAAAGAACAAAGAAAGCTAGACCAAAATTTTCAAGGTGCTTTCCACATCTTATGTTGTCTCAATCATCCTGAGAGAAATATTTTCTAAATCCACAATGTCTAGAGGCAGGGTAGAAAACATCTTCCTCTTGCTGGCTCTTGTTCACTTACCAGGACAAAATAACTACCCTTAATTCTCTTCGGCACCCACAAAACATGAGAGTTGAGAATGGTAATAATGGAGACAAATGAAAAAATGTCTATCACCATTACCACTACTAATGTTGATTTGGGGAAGTGTCAAATCCATCATTACTTTGTACTTTCCCAAGCTTCCCATTAATTTGATCAAATGCCAAAATACATTTCATATTGTCGCTTATCTCCTCCTCTCCTTCTCATTTAAAAATATTATTTGTCTCAAACTCCAATGTTTGCAAAACCATCTGCCATTCTATTGGTTTCCCTATAGGAGTGGCATGTATAACTTTTTTCAAAACTTTTAATAATGTTAATAGCTTCTTTTATGATATTGTTTATAGACCATGATGGTGGATATTCCCCTTTGAGACATCTGATTATGTTATTGGAATCCCCTTCTAACCAAACCCACTTTAGGTTCATTTGTTTAGCTATACAAAGGCACTAGAGAGCTCTCATGGCTTCAACATAATGGTTGGTCTGAATCCCCAAGGGGAGTGCCACAACATCTATGAAAAATCCATATTTGTTTCTAATCACTCCCTCACATCCATTCAGTCCAGGATTATCCTTGGTCATCCCGTCAAAATTAATTTTCACCCAACCAATAGGAGGAAAACGCCAGGTGACACCTTGTCTTCTCATCTTAGGAGTACCGAAATATTTAGCTATGTCGATTTCCAAGTCCCTTCTTTGATAGATGGTAACATCCCCCAAATCAGAAGGCATGCTTTATTTAGTAGTATGTCTCAAGGAGAGCAAATTGAGATTCTCAACAAGAGCCCGACCAATCATTTCTTCTACAATGACATGAGTAGAGTTGCGATCTCTGAAGATTCTATGGTTCCTCTCCTTCCAAATTCACTTGATAGAAAGAGGAGCCATAAGAGACTAGAGGATCATACACACGTAATTGGCTGAAGGAAAATGCCACTGCTCCACAAACTACTTAATGGAATTTGGAAAGACCCAATCAAGGTTCCATTTTCTGAATAAATGAGTCCAAGCCACCATAGAATAAGAATAATGCATTAATAGTTGGCCAGCCATTTCCTCATCCTTCATACAAAGATAACATCAATTTGGGATCATAAATCCTCTCTTACAAATATTATCTATAGCAAGGACTTTATTTTGAATAAAGATCCAATAGAAAGTATTGATTTTGGGTATAAGGATCTTATTCCAGACATACACCCAAAAAGGGGGCTCAGCCACATTGTATTTGATCAAAAGATTAAAGGCAAAGGCCTCAGAAAAGAATCCAAATGTGTTATGGATTGAAAAAATGAGTCTTAATGTATAAGACATTTTGTAAATAAAACCTCAATTGTGTTAAAATTATAAAAAAACTCAATCACGTTTTGAAAATAAAAATAACTAGATTGTGTTTTTATGATTATAACCTTTTTTAAAAGTGGTTGAGTAGGTTATTTTAACCCACAACCAACACCAAAGAAATAGAAAACATTCCAAAAAAAACAAAGGAAACCTAATCATTTTTTGTTTCTATCAACCAAATCAAGATGCCACAACATTGAAGAGGAAACAACCATCTCTCACGAACTAACTGCATGAAGATTTATGTCTTGCAACTCTTCTTCTCAGCTAGGTTGACAAGTAAAATTAATTAAAATAGGTTAGTTCTATTAGAATTTTTTTTCTTAGAGGTTTTGACATTCATTTTTTTTCATTGATGTCAACATATGTTTCAGATGGTTTCATCAGAAGTCTCAGACAGACTGGTTATCACTGGTACATACAAGACTGATAGTAGTGTACAAACACTATACAAGGATGAGCAGTGATCTTATATCTAAGGTCTCTTGGCTTGATCTTACTATTGTCATAAATTATAGTTGTTTTGGTGAAGACTAGTAACATAACAATGACAAAGAATTGTGACAGAGTTGGTGTCTGAGTTTTGGAGATAACTTGGATATGAGAATGAGTTATGATTTTCGAGCTTAAGGAATGGTAGAAGACATGTTGGAGAGTGTCACTTGTGATTCTTGGGTCGCTGAGTTCTTGGTTACGTCAGATGAAGTGTTTGATCTTGCAAAGATCTATTTGTGGCTGACTACAGTGGGGTAATGTGTTTAGAGGATGGCGAGCATGAATTACATATCTTGGAGTATAACTGATGAGTTGTAATTGATGTTTACTTGTGTAAGGTACCGCGTATATCTTAGCAAGGATATATATAATTATTTGTGCATTGGGGAAGTCTTAAGATGCTGAACTAATTTTTTATTGTAAACTTGTATAAAGGAGAGTTGTTTCTTGGTGAGGTAGGATGGATGTGTAATGTGGAAGTTGTGAGCTTCTAATTGTGAAGTCTGTTGGATGTAGAGCAGAGATAGTGATTGCGATGAACTTTATTGGAACTATTTAAGAAAATAAAGTTACTACCAGTCAGTTCACTAGTTATTGTATATCTCCCTATATGTATTTCAGACAGTAAGTCCAGAAGGTGGATTTAACCTTCTGATTTGGGTAGTGTGCCTAGGTAGTGAGCCTCTTGTTTCTCTTGACTCCTAACAGGGATAAATCTCCTAAGAGGGATACTATACTTTCAGTACATTATTTGTGGGTGTTAATTCCCACCGGGGTTTTCCCTTAACAGAGTTTCTACGAAAACAATTGCTTGTGTTATGGTGTTGTATTTGATGTGTTCATATTTACATTGAGTAATTGGTTTAAAAATTTTAAAGTTTAATTATTTGGCTCATAACTTATTCACCCCTCTCTCAGTTGTGTTGGTGGACTATTATTGCTAACAATTGGTATCAAAGCTTGTGGTCCTTTGAGAGAAATCTCAACAGCTTGAGGTGATCCTAAAGATGACATTCTATAGGAAGGAGAGTCTTAATTTTTATCCTAAAAATTTTGATTGTTGGAAGAACAAGATGAGAACACACCTACTCTACTTAGGGATTGATTACTGGATGATTACTAAGAAGGATGAGTAGATCAAGCCAGAAGATGAATTAGATAAAGCTAATGAAGATGAAAAGAAGTTATTTAGTTATAATATGGTTTTTAGAGAGGAATTAATCAATGCGCTCTCTGAGGGTGAATTCACAAAGGTTAAAGACTTAGATTCTACACACAAAATTTGGCAAGACTAGAGGCACTATACGAAGGAGATAAGTTTACCAAACAGGCAAAGTTGTAGAATTGGAAGACTAAGATGGAGAGTTTAAGAGTGCGAGATGATTAGAATGTCAGAGCATATGTACAAAAGGTTAAAGAGGTTGTTACATGGATTAGAAACTCTAGATGCGCATATACTAAAGAAGAAGTGATCACAAAGATTCTTAGATCTTTGACACCTGTCTACAAAACTAAAGTGGAAGTGATAGAAGAGATCATACCTTTGTCAGTGAACTTTAATAGAGAGGTGTTGATTGTTAAGCTGGCCATCTTTGAGGCTGCAGAGTTAGGAGATAAATTACCTTAGGTGGAATCTTCATTCAAGGTGATTGTGCACAATGACAAAAAGACTTTATCAAGTCTTGCGAGCACTAGAAGAGGTAACATGTATGAAGAACTTTGTGAATATGTTGATGATTGGGAAAATATAGTAGAAGAGGAAAGGATAGAAGATGAACTTGTGGCTTTGATCGCAAGAAGATAAAAGAGAGTTAAGGATAAATTTGAAGGGAAGTTACCCTTGAAGTGTTTTTCATGTAATAAGATTGGTCATTTTGCATCTAGATGTCACACAAGGGTTCCCAAGTATAAACCTAAGTTTCATAGACCACATTATTCTAAAGATAAAGAATGTTATTATGCTAGTGAAGGTGTGTCTAATGATCATGATGTGGATTATGATGAAATTGGATTTATTGTTATTAAGGATGATGAGCCTATTCATGAAGGAAGAGACATAGTTTCTCATATTGAAAAGAAATTTGAATGGGTCAAGACAATGGTTGTTCACATCATATGACTGGTGTTAAAAGTAAGTTTGTTCAACTAAATAAATATGATGGTGGTGTAGTCAGATTTGGTGATAACACTCCAAAATTGATCAGTGGAGTAGGTTTGATTTCTCTTTATCGTAAGACTAATACTGATGATGTATTACTTTTTCATGGACTTAAGCACAACTTGTTGAGTGTTGGACAACTTGTAGACAAGGGCTATCATTTGAAGTTTAATTATGGGAAATGTGCTATCAGAAGTCAGTCATGAGATTTGATCGCATCAAGTACAAAGTCAAGAGGTAATGTGTTTTAATTGAATACTACATAGGCTACTTGTTTTATTGTGAAGGGTGATGACAGTTGGTAATGGCATAGAAGGTTTTTTCATATAGATTTTGATAACATTGTGAAATCAAGTATTCCAAATGCAATCAAATATTTACCAAAAATTGTGAATCCCTCTGACGCCAAAGTGTGTGATGGGGAAACAAACTAGAAGCAGTTTTCAGAGCAAATATTACTCAACAAAGGGGAAGTTGGATATGGTGCATACAGATCTTTTTGGTCCTATAAGAACAAGATCATACTATGGAGAAAGGTATTTATACTCTTTTTTGATGACTATTCTAGGATGATGTGGGTTGAATTTCTTAAAGAAAAGTCTGAAGCTTTTGATAAGTTTAAGATTTTCAAATCAAAAGTTGAGAATGAATCAGGTGTGAAGATAAAAATTTTGAGGTCTGATAGAGGTGGAGAATTCAAATCATATGTGTTTAATACCTACCTGCAAAGAGCATGGAATATACAAACAAACATCGGCTCCTAGGACTCCACAACATAATGGTACGGTAGAGCGAAGAAACATAACTATACTAGATGCTTCATCGACTAAATTGTTTGAAGGGAATGTGTCGCATGTGCATTGGAGAGAAGATGTTGGTGCTGGAGTCTACACTTTAAACAGAATTCAGATAAGAAAATGTACTATTAAGACACCTTATGAACTTTGGTTTTCTAATGCTCCTACTGTAAAATACTCTAGAATATTTGGTAGCAAATTTTATATCAAAAGGGATGATGAGATAGGAAAATTTGATGCTAGAAGTGATGAAGGGATTTTCCTTAGTTATTCCACTAAGAGTAAAGCTTATAAATGTTTCAATCTAAGATTAAGGAAGATAGTTGAAAGTGATGACGTGAGAATTGATGAGGGGTTTCAAATTTAGGAAAGAATGTATGCATGTAATCATATTTCAGAGAATATGGAGACTATTGTAAGTCAAGAGGAAACTCTTGACGTTGACAATGAAATTGAGGTATGCTTAAATAATCCTATTGAGACTCCAAAGACACCAAGGTATGTTAAGAAGAATCATCCCAAGAATCAAATTATTGGTGATGCAAATAAATGAATCATAACAAGATCTAGAATGAGAAATGATATTTGTTTGATTTCACAAGTACAACCAAAAACTACTGATGAGGCATGTAGAGATGAATCTTGGACTAAAAAAATGCAAGAAGAATAAGATTAGATAGAGAGAAAAAAACACTTGGGAATTGGTTCCCAGACCTAAGGACAAGAATGTTATAGGGACTAAATGGGTTTTTAGAAACAAAATGAATGAAGAAGGTATGGTTGTAAGGAATAAGGCGAGGCTAGTTTGTAAAGACTACTCACAACAAGAAGGCATAGACTTTTTTTTCTCCTGTTGTGAAATTAGAAGCAGTAATATTGTTCCTTTCTTATGCAAAACACAAGAACTTTAAGGTATATCAGATGGATGTGAAATTTGCATTTCTGAATGGAGATCTAGAGGAAGAAGTATACATTGAGCAGCCCGATGGATTTCCTTTGATAGATGATGAATACATAGTTTGCAAGTTGAAAAAGGAATTGTATAGATTGAAACAAGCACCTAGAGCATGGTATGTTCAATTAGATAGGTATTTACTACATCTTGGTTTCAGAAAAGGTAGTGCAAACATAAATTTATATTTGAGAACTAGTGAAGATGGAATCCTTATTGTTGAAGTCTTTGTATATGATAAATTTTTTAGAGGCAATAATGAAATGAGTAAGAAATTTTCTGAGGAAATGAAAAATTAATTTGAAATGTCTATGATTGGTGAAATTAAGTTCTTCCTTGGTTTGCAAATCACTCAAGACAAACATGGTATCTTCATCTCTCAAACCAAATATCTCAAGGAATTATTGAAAAAGTTTGGAATGGACGATCGTAAACTTATTGGAACACCTATGGTTACTGGTTGCAAGCTTACTACTACTGATGAATCACAAAGTGATTTTAAGACAAAGTACATATCCATGATTCCTGACCTTAATGTTACATTCGTTCAGCATAATGATGGTGAGGGTGTACTTGATCAAGCGAGTGCTACTCACTCACCTATAGAGGAAGCCCAAGGTGATCATGTTGGTCAAGGAATTGTTTCTCGAGAAGGAGAGTAGTGTGCATATTCTTTGCCCATGGCAATGGAGGAATAGGGAAAAGTGCAGATAGCTCCAATTTTGAATTACGTGGTCTTTTGGGACAATGTTAAGTAATTTTATAGCCAAAATGCTAGTCATGATTTATCATAAATAGGCCTTTAATGTTTTATCAAATTTAGTTATGGGTGGTTTCTTCCACCTCTAGGATATTTTAAATGGGACTTTTT
>MU227908.1:3508217-3520219 GCA_018584345.1 Thuja plicata
ATTAATTTAATTTCATTCAATAAAGCAATTCTAAATCAAAAATAATTCAATTATCTCACATGTTGAAAACTTTAATTAAATAAATGAATTAAATATTCATTTATCTTCAAAGAGATAACTCCAATCATACCACATGGGTAACTTCACCCACCTCTCCAGTCCACATGGGTAACTTCACCCACCTCTTCAATTCAAAAAAGGTAACTCATAATTAGCTCTTCAGTCAACCAAACTCTATCTCCTCTTTAAAAATTGAAGAGGTGGAGTTTACTGATGGCTTCTCCAGTTCCCTTTGATCTCAACCGTTCATGATCTCCCTATCTCTGGGATTGATCTCAACCATTCATTTCATCCCCAATTCCTATATAATAAACCCTTCATAACCATTTGAAGGATCCAGGATTTCAAGCTCTCGTGTGCCATTACTATGTTAGTTTGGTTCTAGCATTCAAGTCATCTTGCGATTACACACTCATTTCAATTAGCAAATTCTCGACACTTCTCAATTCATAGATGCTGCCCACCCCAGTACTGAGCATCAAGAACAACGTTTCAGAAGGAGTAGAGAGAAACAATAGAAGCTTCAAGTGCTTCGGGGTTTGCATTCATTTGTTTTCCTTTTTTTGCTTGTACATTTTATTGGTTATGCTTCGAGTTATTCATTTTAGTAGTATTTTTGTATTGGATTTATATCATTTGTAAAACCTTTACTACTAACCCTTGCCTTTGGAAAGCTTGGGAACCATGAATCATGAAGAAGAGGCGTACATTTTGGTGAACCCGACGTGAACTTACAGCCCGCGTAAAATTTGGTCATATCTTTCAAACCACATGGAATTATTTTATGCATTTTTTTTTGCAGGTTGAAGTTGATCTAAGGAGGGCCCAAAAAAAAATTTCGATTTTTCTGAGTTTTTTTATTTTTTTAATAATTTTTCTGTGATATTTCATAAAAAATCATTTTTGGGCACAAATCAGAGTTTCTTTTCAAGAAAATTACATTTTTGGAAAGGTACTGAAATTATAGAAGGGGTTTATTCACTGTGATTTTAATTTCTATGAAATTATTTTGCAAAAATATTAGATCTTTTCAAACTGGTCTTTTATGATAAAATGGATCCCTAGGGCACAAATTAAGAAATTATGGTCTAAAAAAAAATTTGCAGGTACCCTTTTACATAAGAAAGCTACAATCCAAAATTCATATTTTTCTGAATTTTTTACGATTTTTTATAATTTTTTATGATATTTCATAAAAATCAAATTTTGGACACAAATAAGCATTTCTTATCAAAAAAGTTACATTTTTGGAAAGGTATTGAAATTATAGAGGGGATCTATTCTCTGTAATTTTAATTTTTGTGCAATTATTTTGCAAAAATAACAAATCTTTTCAAACTACTCTTTTATGATAAAATGGGTCCCTAGGGCACAAACTAAGGAATAATGATCTAAAAAAAAATTTGCAGGTACCCTTTGACATAAGAAAGCTACAATCCAAAATTTAGATTTTTCTGAATTTTTTACAATTTGTTATAATATTTTTATGATATTTCATAAAAATTTATTTTTGAACACAAATCAGCATTTCTTATAAAAAAAGTTACACTTTTGGAAAGGTCCTTAAATTATACAGGGACTTTATTCTCTGTTATTTTATTTTTTCTATGAATATTTTCAAAAAAAGAAAGATCTTTGAAAAAGTTTTCTTTTTGTGTGTTCTTTCTTGATTTCTTGGGATTGAGAAAATGACTAATGGCCAAGAGGATAATCAGACACATACCAGGTGATAGAGCATTAAAAGCTACCAGAAGGAGAACCATCAACTATTGATCGCAACAAATGGTTATTCTCGCAATCATAGCTAACGATCAAAGCAAAGCAAACATGAGGTACATTGATTCAATTAAGAGATTCACAGGTAAGTATAAAGTCGCCATTAATTTCAACAATCTCAACAATCCCGGAGTTTTCGGATATTTTTCTATTTTGGATTGAAAGATTTCATTTCTGAAGATACTAAACACTTTCTTTGATAGGTACAAATCGAGGAGGCAAGATAACAATACAACTTAAAATTCATTCACTTGTTGATTTGGGTTTTAAAAGAACAGTGTTTGTCACACATCTTACATCTCACATTTCAAAAATGGGCTTAAAATTGACGTGGGGACTAAAATTGAACAAGGTAAAGAATTTCTCGATTTGGTGCATTAAAATTGAACAAGCAATCAACACCTACTTTTGGGCTTAAAATTGAACACTTGTGCTTGTATAGTGGTGTAGCTTAGTTCACATTTCAAACTTTTGGAGCTTAATCGATTTACCTTGTACCTTGAGTTTTGGGTGCACTTGCACAAACTGTTAGATTAGAAACCTTTGTACTTTTTAGAAAAGCCTATTCGGGGAATGCGCTTCTTCCTCAGAGAATGACCTTAAACTGGTAATCCTTCCAATCGGTATATAAACAAGGCGCGAACCAAAGTTCTATCTTATCTAGCCAAGCTTGGGCGAGGTGTGTTGGTGATAGTCTGGATCGGGTGAATATCCCTAAGGAGCCAGCGTGATCAACTAGGCTCTTAAGTGAGTCACACACATACAAACTGATTGGAGAGATACCACGGACCCTTACTACAACCTTGATTAATTAGAGGCTAACCTGTTTTACCTCCGAACAGGTACCTTATTATAGTGCAAGGGGTTGCAGAATTTTCCTTAAGATCCCCAACATATGTGTCCCATAGTATTTGTGTAGTGAAATAGATCTTCACTTCACGGCAACAATACCTGGAAATGGCAAAAACACGAGCACCTACATCGTGGACCTTCATGTCCTATTAGTGTTACAATTGTTGTGTGAGCTAACGGACATTCAAGCACTGGGCCTATAACATTGTATTCTGAAGCCATTAACCTAGATTATATCTAACTGTTCATTGTTGAGACCTCGTGATAACCTTGCAACTTGAAAAAGTTGTAGAACATACACAGTGTCAGTCTTCATTCTTCAAAACACAGTGTCTATTGTGCTTGTTTCTTTGATCAGTTTCTGAAAACGTAAAACAAAACATCCAAACTGTCAAAACGAGTCAAATGTGTTAAAGTCTAGGGTTGTCAACATCAACTATCTTGCAAATTAGAAGCATTGTTCCAAAAATATCAAAATGGTCAAGTAGTGATACCCATCTCTTAGTATTTTTGAGATTGTTTCCTATTTACCGCAATTGCCCGCATTGTGCCACAATTGAAGGAAGTTTTCCACAGTTAACTTGTTTATTGTTGTAATCATATTGTTTATTACTGAAATCGGTGATAAACTACCGCAATCAACCATTTACTTTTCTGCAATCGATGGATTTGTACCGCAATTGACCAGAGATACATTACACCTATTTTTAACCTAAAAAAAACTTTGAGAGAACTCTTCATTTGGTGTCCAAAACTAGTGTCTATCCAAAAAAAACATGAAGAACATTGTGTGAATCTCTAAACATTAAAGATCATCCCTTCTCTGTAAAGCACGATTATTATAAAAAACATTGTTAGTTCGAAAGCTCAGACTTGAAATACCTTGATCTCATCATATCAAACATCATCATCCTTATCAAAGTGACTTTGTCCAAGGGAAAGGTCAGAAAATCTTATCTTTTTACATCATCACCACTTTGAGATCAAGCTATATCAAAATTTGTCCCTAGAATTACCCTTGTCCTAAATATAACTCAGACTTCCTTAGAAAGGATATTCTTCTTTGTTTGTTTTATATCACTTGTTTTAGTTACAAAACCTGGACCACACTATGTCTCAAACACCTTATGAAGGGCCTTACACAAGGTCTAAGGATAGAACACAACCTAATGAGTCATATATCAACTGATTCCCCGCTTGGGAAATAGAGCAAGAGAATGATCCTTTCATAAATACTAGTTCTACTCTGTTCCTTGAACAACCCCGTGGGGCAGCTCTTTTCCAAAATATCACAAAAGAGGAACTAGAGGATATAGAGCAAGATTCTTATTCCACACAAGTAGTTGATGTTGTTGTAGAGAGGAATCCCAAACGCTTCTTAGCCATGCTAATAAAGAAAGGAGTCAAGCTCCCCGTTGAATTTAGTGTATCAACCATATGACCTGAAAAGCCTCTCGCAGGTCAAAACACTACTCAGCCTCCTCAGATACTGCCTGTTGTCTCTCAAATCTTCCCACCATTGGTATTACCCACATTAACACAGACGATACCCAGTCAAACCAATGACATGAACCAGTCCAACACATCTTCCACTCAAAACATGACAGGTTCGCAACTAAGTGCACCTATGGTTACTAGTATGCTCCCACCTTCGGTCACATGGCTGGGGCAATCAAGCTCTCAAGCTACACCAAACATCAACTATTCTGAAACTATGTCACTGTTGTAGTCAACTCATACTAGTCTTGGGATCAATACTTCATGCCCACAGTGATCCATCTCTGTAGGTACAACTTACAGTCAATGCACGCCTAAGGCTACACCTTTGCCCATTCTAAAATCAATCCAACCCCTTCAACAACAACCCCAGCTTCAGTTGCCTCAAAGCCAGCCCCCGCAATAGCAACCCCAGCTTCAGTTGCCTCAATTCCAACCCCTGCAACAGCAACCCCAGCTTCAGTTGCCTCAAATCCAACCCCTGCAGTAACAATCCCAGCTTCAGTTTCCTTAATTCCAAACTCAGCAACAGCAACCCCAGCTTCAACCCCAACCTCAGCAGCATCAATATCAACCCCAATTTCAAACACAACAGCAAACGCATCAAAACCCACCATGGGCTACTCATGTGCCCCCATTTCTAAATCACTCGGTGGAAAACCAATATCAAGTCCCCAGGATGAAATCATATGTTCCTACTCACGAGACACAAAGGCGTAGCCTCATACCCACTGCAACACAGAGGAACGTCCTCACACATCAACCTTAATATCAAACAGACATGTTAATGCAACAAGTGCAAACCCTTCAAACCCAAATGATGGATATGTAAAATCTAGGGCAAACTAAATCCTACACTGCATAAGATTTATACCCATACCCCTTTGACCATTCTCTCCACATGTCTCCATTCCCAAATCACTTCTCGGTACCTAAATTCGACAAATATAGGGGCAATACCAACCCTATTGAACATATCCAAGATTTTTTTTCCAGTTGCATCGAAGTTGCCCATGATGAAATATATTTAATGTGAGTGTTTCCACAAAGCTTGGTCAGACCAGCAATGGAATGGTTCTCACATTTACCTCATGGCATTCAATCTTGGGGTGAACTGGCTGAAAAGTTCATAGCTCACTTCCATCATAACATCGAGCGCAAGGTCAACATCAAGGACCTTTGTGATATCAAACAGAAGGATGGAGAGTCTTTTGTGAAGTTCCTACAAAGATGGAGGAATACAGAAAACCACATAACATATGATGTGCCTGAACAAGACCTAATAGTCATGTTTGTTGACAATCTAATTCTAGATATGTCATTCATAACGGAGTTACAATTAGCTGCAAACTTCACACAACTCATCGAACAAGGAGTTCGTTGTGAGCAGAACTTAGTCAAATGAGGAATCCTTGCAAATCCAACACAAACAAAAATGCAACAGACAAAGCTAAGTGGTGGAACAAAAACAAAAATATCACTAGCGATGGTGTCATTGATGTGAAGACAATCAACTATGCACAACCCAAGGTGTTACTGCAAGGTGCACCTGTGGCCAACCAAAAACCCACAGGTCCCACTCAATAAGCATACATCCAAAACCAACCTCCCCCTGTACAAGCAACCGCTGTGTCAAATAGTCAACAACATAATCAACGCAGACCACGGTTTCAATTCCAGCAACGAGTTTTCACACCATTAGGAGAGCCGATAGAATCAACTTTACGCAAGTTGATACAATCAAACACTATCACTGTCCCTAAAATCAGGGACTTCGAACAGGATGTGAAAAAACCAAGGTGGTATAATGACAAGGATTTATGTGAGTTTCATCAGGTGAAAGGGCACAAAACATCTAACTATTACCGATTGAAACACACTATCCAAGATCTGATTGACACAGGGGTCATCAATGTGACAAATACCCAAACCAAAGGCACAACTGCTCACACTATCTTCAATGATACCTTCCATGATCACAACAAGGGAAAAGCCTTTGGGTTTGGTGGATAAGAAAAACAAGTTAACTATACATATGCCAACATTGATAATGTTATCAATTGCCTCAATCCTTCATATAGCCATGTGGCTACAATCACTATCAAAGACCAAGGTAACAAATGTGTTGTAACAATGCGTCACGCCAGAGTCATCTTGCAAGGAGTACCACCCTCACCTACTGTATCTGCCAATCCTAAAGCAAACCCAGATCCATAGCCAAGAATAGTGGATTAAATAAAGTGCACACCTACCCAGATCTCCATGTTTGACCTATTGCGCATATCTCCGTAGCATAAAATGGCACTTGACCAAGCCCTTCAGAATGTAGTTGTCCCAAGGGACATAACACCAGAGATCTTCCAAATGATGGTCAACCATATAGCTGCTAACAAACATGCCACATTCATAGACCGTGATGTGTCACCGCATAAACCCCTGCATAATGATCCTTTGCACTTACTTGTCCAGGTCCATAAAAGTGCTATTCCTAGGGTCCTTGTTGATGGTGGAGTTGGGTTAAACATTTGTACTCTAAAGTTAATCAAGTAACTGGGCTATTCAGAATCAAGCATTGATGTCACAAGGAGGATAAATATCAGAGCTTGTGATGAAGAGGAAAGGTCCTCTAAAGGTATTATCATTCTACCTATCTGTATCGGTCCAGTGGTCAAAAACACTCCCTTCCAGATCCTAGACCTTGAGTTGGGATACAACATGCTACTAGGGAGACCCTGGATATATGAAATGCAAGCCGTACCTTTGACATACCATCAATGCATCAATTTCCCACACCAGGGAGAGGAAATCATCATAGAGGGAGATCCCAATCCTTTCCAATACTGTAATGCAATCCAAATCAGCACTGATAACCAGGTACCATCAAACCAAGATGCAAGCATCCCATCCTCTTCATATTCGAATCCCAAGGATGTCACGTGGAAAGCGGGCAAGATATCCATTATTGACAAGGGCTATGGTGAATACAGATATGAAGAGGCTTTTACCATCATGCACATGCCTCAGAGCCCGAGAACTTATGGCATGCCACAACCTATTATTATAACAGAAACTTCACAGCCGATGTCCGCCCACAACCTTTGTCAGATGGAGAGACATAGCAGAAGAAAATCCATTTGAACAAGACATCAGTACCTGGTTATACCAAGACTCACTAGAGATAATCTGACCACCCCTACCCCTGTCAAACTATGGTAATGGTTACACAATGTTAAAAAGATTTGGGTACGATGGTACAACTGGTCCGGGGGCAAGGCAACAAGGCTTAATAGAATTGTCTCTCCCACCAACCCAGAGAAACAAAAGAGGGTTGGGTTATGGGAAACTAGGAACACGTCCAGTGATCCAAGACATCCAAGTTGATCAAGAACAAATAACAGAGATGCATCGGGGGCACAACATAAAACATGTCTTGATAAGCAACATATTAGCACAGTTGTTACCCACTGAAGAGGGAACCACACAAACCCAAATAGACCTCCACATAGAAATTGATGATAACCAAGGAAGTGAGACATCTGACGAGCATTCTATTGAGATTGACTCCCACAAGTATGAGTGGAGAGCCTTTCATGACTCTGAACCGTCGATACCAGATTATTCCCCTCGGTTAGACACTATCATAAACCTAGAAGACTTATTTGACCAACTGACCATTATCAAACAACCCTGCATAGATAAGCATGTCATTTATCAAACCTCAAGTGGTGCATCCACATCACAGTCCACTAGTTTTGTGGGAACCATATCTGTAGTCCCTTTCAATCAACTAGAGTCAAACAACCATGAAAGTATATGTCTTGTACACCCAGAGCTAATAGAGTGGGATCAACAAGGACCCCCTGATTTAGATATCTTCGAGAACAATGAGGCTATTGCTGATTTCATGGGACTTAGGGAAGGCATTCCATTAGGAGACCACAAGGCAGGCTTCTCCACTAACCTCGATAAAGCAACATATTTCGGGGAGGCAGCTCCTCTTTCCAATCCACAAAATAAAAAAGAACAAAAGAATGATAAAAAGCTAAAACAAGACGTATCTTCTAGTGAAAACCTCACTAAGGCACTGGAAGATGGAAAGAAGGAACTCCTCCCCTTGACAGAGGAAAAATTGGTATTACTAGCAGAAGAAATAGAGGAAGTCAATTTGGGAGATGACAAGAACCCAAAGAACATATACTTGGCAAAATCACTCACCCCTGAGGAGAGAGAGCAGTTTATCAACTTCTTTAAAGCAAGGATGATCAATTTTGCATGGTCCTACTCAGATATGCTAGGGTTAGATCCAGAGCTAGTACTACACCATCTCCCATTGCTACCCAATGCCAAACCTATCAAACAGAAGTTGATAAAGATGCATCCCCATGTTGCATTGCTAGTCAAAGCAGAATTAAAGAACCTCCTGGATGCTAAGTTCATAAGACCTATACCATACGCAGACTGGATATCTAACTTGGTGCCAGTTACAAAGCACAGTGGTCAGATATGGATTTGCACAGACTTCAGAGATCTTAACATAGCTTGTCCCAAAGATGACTTTCCCTTACCCAACATTGATATGATAGTAGATCTAACTGCTGGACATCAAATGCTATCACTCATGGATGGCTTTTCAAGGTATAATCAGATAAGGATCACACCCGAGGATCAACATAAAACAACTTTCACATGTCCTTGGGGCACTTACTGTTGGAATGTCATACCATTTGGTCTCAAAAATGTGGGTGCAACATATCAAAGGGCTATGACAACAATATTTCATGATCTCATCCACAAAACAATGGAAGACTATGTGGACGACATACTAGCCAAGTCAATACTTCACAAAGATCATCTACAAGTATTGGGACCAATCTTTGACAGAATGCAGCAATACAAAGTCCATTTAAACACAAAGAAATGTGCATTCAGTGTCACAGTAGGAAAGCTACTAGAGTTCATAGTGTCACATAGAGGCATCAAAGTCACTAATACATTTGGTACCAAATTGCAACGGCAGTGCCGTTGCAGTTTTTCCGTCACAACCTTGTCGTTGTCGCAATTGCAACGACGATAAGGTTGTGACGGGAAAACTACAACGGCATTGCCGTTGCAATTTGGTACCAAATGTATTAGTGAGTAGACCCAGAGAAAGTCAAAGCAATATTGGACATGCCTCCACCATCGAACCTGAGACAACTAAGAGGGTTACAAGGAAGGCTCCAATCAATCAGGCGCTTCATAGCTCAGCTAGTAGACAAGTGCCACCCATTCCAACATCTACTGCATAAAGACATCAAATTCATATGGACAGAGCAATGCGAAAAAGCATTCCAAACATTCAAGGACTACCTCCTCAAGTCTCCTATATTGGTGCCACCAGTCCAAGGTAGACCATTGATTTTGTATATCTTAGCAACAGAGTCAGCATTAGGTGTACTCTTGGCACAACATGATGACGCAGGTAAAGAAAGGGCCATCTACTATCTAAGCAGAACATTGGTAGGATATGAGCTCAATTATACACCAATTGAAAAGTCATGCCTTGTAGTTGTCTTCGCTTCCCAAAAGCTGAGACATTATATGTTGAGTCACCAAACAAAGTTGATTGCACATATTGATCCTTTAAAGTACCTCCTAAGCAAAGCAGCGCTCACTGGATGACTTGCGAAGTGGGTAATGATCTTAAGTGAGTTTGACATTGAGTACATAGATAAAAAGGTCATCAAAGGGAAAGTGATCGCAGATCAACTAGCAGAGGCACCCATTCAGGACCATCAGCCTATTCTTTTTGACTTTCCTGACGAATCTATTATGACACTACAACCAGTGATCGAGGTATGGCAACTATATTTTGATGGGTCATGCACAAACCATGGTGTGGGGGCAGGGATAGTGTTTATCACTCCAGATCGTGATACAATTCCAAAGTCTTTCAGACTCAATTTCCCATGCACTAACAACATAGCAGAATATGAAGCACTGGTCATCGGTCTAAAGATAGCAATTCAATGGAGAATCAAGAACCTAAAGGTCTTTGGAGACTCACAATTGATCATTAGTCAATTCAACAATGATTATATGACCAAAGATGAGAAGCTCATACCATACAGAGCACAGATGGAAACACTACGCACCAAGTTCCATTACATCTTCTTCGAGCAAGTCCCATGAGCACAAAACAAAGCTGCAGATGCGATGGCTACCATAGCATAACTGATTGATATGCCAGGCAACGAAACAAGATTCAAGTTTCTAGTAGAGAAACTCTTGGTGCCATCACACCAAGCATCTATCATAGAATCATCATGCATCCTTGTTGGTCCTGAATCACCATGGTACCAAGATGTCTATAACTATCTCCAAAACAGCGTCTTACCTCCCAAGTTGTCTAGGAACTAGAGAAAGTCCCTCATCCGCCAAGCCTCTAGGTATACCATCCTCTCAACTACTTTATATAGAAGAAGTCTAGATGGAATGCTACTATGATGTCTCACTTCCACGGAGTCCCATAAATCTTTTTACGAGGTACATGAAGGAATTTGTGGAACCCACAGAGGTGGCAACAACTTAGCTAAGAAGATCATCCGCATGGGATACTATTGGCCCACAATAGAGACAGATGCACACAAACATGTTCAAAGATGTAGACAATATCAGATTCATGGAGACCTCATCCATGCACCAGCCTAGGAATTAAATCCTATCACATCACCATTGCCTTTTTCTATGTGGGGATTTGACCTAGTGGGCAAAATTACGCCTTCAACAAATGGACACAAATACATCATAGCAGTAACCGAGTACTTCACCAAGTGGGTGGAGGAAATTCCCCTCACTTACATCACTAGAAAGCAAATAGCAATGTTCATACTTAACCACATTATCTGTCGATACGGGATCCCTCAAACTATTCTGATAGATCATGGTACACCTTTCAAGAATAAAGATGTTGAAGAGCTATGCGAATAGTTCCATATCAAACAAGGGCTCTCTTCCTTTTATTATCCTCAAGGGAATGGCCAAGCCGAAGCTACAAACAAAACAATCTTAAAAATCTTGAAGAAAATAGTGAACGAATCAGGGTGAGACTGGCATTTACAGCTTAGTCCCGCATTATGGGCATACAGAACTAGTGTGAGAACACCTACAGGAGCCACTCCTTTCTCCCTAGTCTATGGATCTGAGGTAGTATTTCCCCTCGAAGTGGAAATCCCATCCCTAAGGATATCTTTGAAGAACTTGATTACAGATGAGGACTATAGAGTAGCAAGGCTCAGTGAACTGGAGTTACTAGATGAAAGAAGACAACATACCTTCAACCACTTACAAGGCTATCAAAATTGCCTTAGAAGAAACTATCACAAGAAGGTGAAGCCACAAACATTTGAGGTAGGAGACCTTGTCCTCATGGAAAATCAAAAGAACCAAGCAGAGTGAGTCAAACCCAGAAAGTTTCAACCTAACTAGTTAGGCCCATTTGTCATTATCAACTCTACTTATACTGGGGCATTCATACTAGCGACACCAGAAGGAGATCAGCTCCCTGAATACATCAACAACATGCACCTCAAGAGGTTCTACCCTTGAGGTCTCTATGGTTAAGGCACCTATCTGCATATCCAGAAAATACCAAAAAAAATAGAAAATACAAAATGTTACCTTGGTGAAAACCTGGCAATCAGGCGCCTTGATGACGACAAAAAAAAAAATCAAAAAAGAAAAAAAAAAAGTAAAGAGAAACAAAATTTCTCTCTCAGTGAAAACCTAGCAAACATGTGCTATTGAGTAGGTACCTTGGTGAAAACCTGGCAAACAGG
>MU227909.1:18713-30019 GCA_018584345.1 Thuja plicata
CTAAATTGTTACTTTACGTGATTCTTATGCTAAGGTGAGAAATGAGTAGAATCAACATAGATGAAATTTGAATCAACAAAGGCCATTTTCAGGATACATAGTGTAGAGATCACAAGTCTATGAGGTCATTTTATATAGTTTCTAATGATTGAAAACTCTACCATGAATATATGTCAAGTAATTCTATGCTACCTGTATTATTTGTTAGTTTTGTATAAAATACGTAACAAAATTCAAAATTGTTGTAAATTTACAAAAATGGTTAGTTTAGATTTATTTAAGCAAATTAATGTTTTTTAATTTACCTTTTACAAGTGATAGATGAACATTCAAAGAATGTATAAATGTGCGTATGTGTGCACCAAAGTCTCATGCACAATATTTTTATGATTCAATTCAGCTTTTCATTGAAATAATGTTCAAGCTTACAATGGGTCCTATAATAGAGAAATATCCTAGAAAGAGAACCATCTCTTTGTCTTCACCAAACATGTTCTTAACTAGTATCCAATCTTAAAATTCACTATAAACCAAAGGATGTTTTAAGACCCTAGATTTTGAAGGGTGTTAATTATTTTTAAAGGGTGCTAGCTCAATGGAAGAGCACCTGCTTCACAAGAAGGAGGATGGTGATTCAATTCCACCGCACCCTCTTAGAGAGACACTTTTTAAGATAAATTTTATGACAATTTTTAAGACAATCATTTAAGGCAATTTTTAAGACAATTATTTAATATAATGATTTAAGACACTCTTTTAGAGACATTTTTAAGACAATACACAACTTTTATTTTATCTCAAATTAAGACAATTTATTAAAAGATTGTCTTAAATATTGTCTTAAATAAACTAGCAAATGACCAAATAAACTACCAAATGACCAAATAAACTATCAAATGACCAAATAAATGACTAAATAAATGACTAAATATATGACCAAATCAATGACTAAATAAATGAATAAAATAGTTTAGTCATAAATTTGATCACGAGATAAATGACCGGCAATAAACTACCACTGGTCATGTGACCAAATTTGGTCATTTATCTACAATTTTTGGTAGTAGTGTAGGCTGAATAATTATTTAGTCATTTATTTGGTCATTTATTTAGTCATTTTACCCGATGACCAAATTTGTCATTTATTTAGTCATTTTACCTGATGACTAAATTGGTCATTTATTTAGTCATTTTAGTTGTGATTTTACCCAATGACCAAATTGGTCATTTATTTAGTCATTTATAGTTGTGAATTGTAAAAAATGGGTAGAACATGATTAGTTTTAGTCACATGACAAAAAAATTTAGACACGTGACTAAAATTTTTAGTCATTTGGTCGTTTATTGCCCAAATTCTACTAGTGATAATACCCTTGGAAATTTTCAAATAATACCTGTCCATTTGGATAGGTATCATCCTTTGTTCTTTGATGGCATTCCTGGTCATCCAAATATGATCCCAAATGAGGTAAGAGACCAAATCCCTAGGTTCATTAGTAATAATTTCATAACGTGTAAAGAACACTTAAAAGCTTTTATTGACAAGATCACAGATTTTGAGGTTGAACATGAAGATGTCATAATGAAGTTTTTTGTCCAATCTATGATAGAAGATGCTAGGGATTGGTTTAGGAATTTTCCTAAAGGTAGCATAGAATCTTGGGATGAATTTGTCAGATCTTTTAGGGAACAATACTGTGAACATGTCAATTCAAGGTACACGTTGAATGAATTCAATAATATCTAGAATTTCCCTAATGAAATCATGGTTGATTTCAACAATAGATTTTAGAAAGTCATGAACATGTTATTTCAGGTCTTTAGACTAGATGAGCAAGTATGTTTAACCACATACTTCAATGTTGCTAATGGGAAGATGTCCTATCTTCTTAGGGATAAGAACCCATGTAGCCTAAGAGATGCTTACAAGAAATTAATTGATATTGAGAGTAATAGACAAGCCTTAGGGAAGATAGGGAAGAGACGAGATGGTAAGTTGTGGAAGGAAATAAGGGGACAAACAAGAAAACCTATCAAAGAGGATGATAAGGTGGATAATTTGATGAGTGCAGTGAAGGATCTTACTGCAAAAATGGAAAAAATGATAAAGGTTTTCATGATAATAAATATAAGTACCAAAGGTATGATAGACAACCAAATTTGAGGTACATGCCATATAGAACAAATTGGAAATATGGCAATCCATTCCCTGAAAATCAAGAGAACCAAAAGACAAAGGAGACCCTTGATCCTCTAAAGAGAAATAGTACAAACAATGTGGAGGATACCCATTGGTGTGTTTCTTGTAACATGCCTCACTCTTCTTACCAGTGTGTTGTATCCCAGGCTTTAGCTGATCAAATGGATGAGGGAAATGAATAGACATGTTCAGGACAAGAAGGCCCTATTGTAAATATGTTTACTATAAGAAGACCTTGTCCATGGTCTTCAGAAGACAGTGAACCTCTTGAAGATGTAATTAGCAGAGGAATACGATACTAACCTCAAGTTGTTTCTGATTTAGATGATGAAACTGGTATTTTTCCACAAAGAACTATTAATGTTGTGGGTGATGATAAAGAGCATCCCCATTTTAGACTACCAAGTGATGAGGAAAAGATATCCTTAGCCATAGCAACAATAAATCAGGCTATAAGTGCCTATAATTTGAGAAACAGGAGGGTGGAGCTTGGTCAAGGAAAACTTTCTTATGTTTTCATCAAAGAAGATGCTCCATAAGTTGTTGTTGAATTTCCTATCAAGGATAGCAAATAAAAGAAAGCTACAAAACAAGAAGAATCCTTTTTTTCCCAAAAGGAGAAGGAGGAAATGAAAGTAGAGGAACACATTGTTGCTAACAAGACCAACCAAGAAAGGTAAGAGAATAACTGATGTATTTTATGAATTAACTATGTTTGACATGAAGCATGCTCTTAAAAAAATAAAAGTATCAGTTCCACTAATGGAAATGTTGGAGATAAAAGAGCACAGAGAAGTTGAAATGTCATTTTTAAAAGGGATTAAAGATATCCATATTGCAAATAATAAGGAAAATAGGAAGAAGAAATTTTCCTTTGAACCAGACACCCCTCTATTATATGTGGGTAATATGATTACCCAAGAGCCATCTCAAGTGGATCCATTCTATGTTACTTTGTTGATAAATAATAAGCTAATGAAAAATTGCATTATTGATTCTGGTGCTGCTTCCAATGTCATGCCATATGAAGTAATGAAATAATTATGAATCAGTGTGGACACTTGTTATAGGAGATTCTATGCCATGGAAAATAGAGAAGTCCCTATAGTAGGAAATTTGAAGGGAGTTTAGGTGAAGTTATATGTATTTCTTGAGGCTACATACAATATGGATGTGGTTGTTGTGGATATTCAACCCCATTATGGCATGTTGTTGTCAAGACAATGGGTTGCAGCAGTAGGGGGCATGTACAATTAGATCTATCTTATGTAACAATCCCAGTAAATGGGAGTGAAGTGAAATTGTATAGGGAACCACAAGCACCAGTCACTATTGAAAAGGTGCTAAGAGACAAGCTCAATTATTGTGTTGAGGTGGACATGGAAAAATTTAGAGTGGAAAAATCCTTCCAAAGTGCAGAAACACTAATCCACTAGTGGACGAGTTGTGCACACAATAGAATGGCCTATGGAAGATGTATTTAGATGGAGCTTGTTCCAAGGAAGGATCAGGATCTGAAGTCCTATTCATTTCTCCATCAGGCACCACTTTTAAGTATTCCTTCTTATTATCTTTTCTATGTACAAACAATACTACTGAGTATGAAGCCCTATGTTTAGGGTTAAACATTGCATCTAGGTATGGTATCAAGTGCTTAAAGGTTTTTGGAGACTCTGAATTGGTTGTATCCCAAGTTAGATACAAATATGTTGTAAATAATGATAGGTTAAAATTGTACAAACATGCAATATGGGATCAAATAGAACTACTTGATGCTTTCAACATTAATTGGGTTGAAAGATCAAAAAATATTATGGCTGATTTCTTGTCCAATGTTGCTCAGAAAATTGATGATTCAACTTTGAATGGAGTATCTATTGTTGAGGTCAAGAACAGACTAGTGGTTCCAGATAATGTTTATAATTGGAAAGTTTTTGAGGATGACCAAGATATCCTCATATTTTTCCAATGTCTTGACCATTTTGAGAGTCAACATGTAGATCGTAATGCCTTGGTTGAAGTATTTAATGGAAAGTACATGGTATTTGGCAATGAAGTGGTCTAGCTGAGTTCAAATTAGATATCCAAGGGGTTAGTGGAACTAGAGGCATTGTTCAATGATCAGGATAACTTTATGTCTAAAAAGAGAAATGCCAAACTTGAGGACCTTGAAGAGGTGACCCTTGGATCAGAGGCAATACCTCAAAATGTATACATTGGAAAAGGTTTAGATCCCCATGTTAGGAAAAATCTAATAAATTTATTAAGAAAACACAAGTAGGTGTTTGTATGGTCCTATGAGTATTTAAAGGCTTACAGAGAAGACCTATTTCAACATGAAATCACATTGAATCCAGAGATTAAACCATTTAGGCAAAATCAGAGGCCTATTAATCCATTATTGGACCCTAAAATATAACAAGAACTGATGAGGTTGAGAGAAGAAGGGATTATCTAGCCTATAAAACATTCAACCTGGGTATCTAATTTAGTCCCAGTCAAGAAGAAAAATGGTGACATAAGGTTGTGTGTGGATTTTAGAAATCTAAACCTAACATCTCTAAAATACAATTATTATTTGCCAAATATGGAGGCAATGTTTCCTAAAGTCACTGGTTGTGACTTATTATCAATGATGGATGGCTTCTCAAGATATAATGAAGTACTGGTGAAGGATTCAGAATAGTTCAAAGATTCATCTACAAACCCTTGGAGAACTTAGGTGTACATCAGGATGCTTTTGGTCTAATGAATGTAGGAGAAACATTCTGACGAGCAATGGATGTTACTCTCAAGGATTTTATTGATTTAAGTATGGTTATTTATCAAGATGACTTGACGACATATTATAAGGAAGAAAAGGATCACTGTGATCATCTTGAAAAGGTGTTCATTAGATCTGTTGAATATGGTGTGTCTTTGAATCCTAAGAAGTGTTAGTTTGCAGTCACAAAAGGAAAATTATTGGGAAGCATTGTATCAAAGGAAGGAGTAAGGATTGAAATAGAGAGGATAGAAGAAATCCAAAAGGTCCTTGCCCCAAAAAATGTCAAAGGGGTGCATTCTTTCTTAGGAAAGATTAATTTTGTTATAAGGTTCATTATCAACTTTGCAAAAATTGTCAACCCAATAAATTTTTTTTTTTAAAAAGATGCTAAGTTCCAGTGGGATGACGAGGCATATTTTGCCTTTGATAAAATCAAGAAAGAAATCTAGGAAGCCCCTATCTTGAGGTCTCTTGACTATAGTAAACCATTCTCACTTTTCTCTTTTGCATCTTTCCATACAATAGCTTATGTATTACTGCAAAAGGATGAGGAAGGACATGAACATCCCATTGCATTTTTTAGCAAGTCACTCCAAGATGCAGAAATAAATTATGAGGTGATGGATAAATATGCATATGCACTTGTGAAGGTTGTCAATTCATTCAGGCCTTATTTGGTTTACTAAAAGGTGATATAATATGTACCTCATGCAATTGTTAAAGACATTCTTACCTAGTCAGACGTTACTGGAAAAAGATGCAAATGGATAAATAGGGTCCAAGAGTTCAATCTAGAAACCCATATCACAAAGCTAGTGAGAGGATTGGGCTTAGCAAAGCTCATGATAGAGGAGAATATGGTTTTAGTGCAAGTGAATAATATGCAGTTGCAAGACCTAACACTCACCAACATTGAAAGACAACCATGGTATTTTGATATTGTCTATTTCATAAAAAAGCCAAGTGCCCTGATACCATGACTGAAAACCAGAAGAGAACTCTAAGATTACACTCCTGAAAGTATACCTTAGTACAAGGAGAACTGTACTGGAAGAATAGAGATGGTATCCTTTTGTTGTGTCTAGATGAAAGGAAATTTGATAGAGTGTTGAAAGAAATGCATGCTAGTTGGTGTGGGGGGCATTTCTTTTCTAAGGCAACTACCCACAAAATTCTAAGGGCTGGTTACTATTGGCCCTATATTTTTAGAGATTCTTTCAAGTATGTACAAAAGTGTGAACCTTTGTAAAGGTTTTCTTCTAAGTTGAAATTCTCAGGAGCCTTACTATTGAATCTAGTGTAGGTTCAAGCACCTTTTCCTATGTGGGGAATTGATTTCATTGGAGAGTTTGCAAAAAAGTCCAGTTGTGGACATAGCTAGATCTTGGTTGTTACAAACTACTTTACAAAATGGATTGAAGCAATCCCTACAAAAGGAGAAACTAGTAAAGTTGTCATTGATTTTTTGATGGAAAATGTCTTAACTAAACTTGGTGTCCCTTTAAAGATAATAAAAAACAATGTCAAATGTTTTAGGTCTGGAGAGTTCCAATATTTCTATGATGAAAATGGAATTTTCATAGCATATTCCTCTCCATATCATCCACAAGAAAATGGGAAGGAAGAATCAAGAAACAAAAGTATTCTGCAAATCTTGAAGAAGACCTTATAGACAAATAAGAGAGCATGGCATTCAAAACTAAAATTATCCTTGTGGGCTGATAGAGTGACAATGAAAGTGGTCACTGGTAAGTCACCCTTTGAACTAGTATATGGAGTGCAGGCTAGGTTGCCTTTAAATAGTTTGCTTCTTGTATACAATTTTATCATGGATCAAGAGCTAGAAGTAAATGATTCTCTACATGAGAGGATGGTCCAATTGATTGAGCTTGATGAGAATAGAAGGGAGGGAAAAAATAAAAATGTGAGAAATAAATAGAAGATGAAGTACTTGTTTGAAAAAAGGGCCAGTACTAGAAAATTCTAGCTAAATGACATGATATTGCAATGGAATTTCAGGGCTGAGGATAAAGGAAAGCATAAAAAGTTTGAATCTTTATGGTTGGGGCATTCTATTATTCATCAAGTGGATGGAAAGGATTCATATTTTTTGAAAACTATGGATGGTGAGGTATTTTAATTGCAAGTGCATGGAAAGTTCTTAAAGCCTTTCTTCAATTAGTTATGATTTCCATGCACAGTAGTCTTGTAATATATGCATAGGTGTGTTTGTTTCCAAATTGTGTGTTTATTTCATCTAGTTTCTTGCATTGAACTTTCTTTCAAGGCATCCTCAGATAGAGCCAATGTTGGGTCTATTTTAGGTTTTTCTGAGTCATGTTAAAAATTTTGGTTCCCAGTGTCAGTGTGTATGCCTTACCATCTGGTATTTTCAAGTGTGACTGTAAAAAATTTCAAAATGTCTATGTGCCAAGGAATATTTTCTCTGAAAATGCATGAGAACCCTAAACCCTAAGTCCTATTTTTTTTTGGTAGGGTTTACGTTTCCTAAAATTGCAAAATTATGCCCTAGATCTTATATTTTCAAGTTGACCTTTATGTGAATGTTCTTTATGTTGGAGATTTGATTCTGAACAGTTGATTGATTGTATGTTTGTCATTGATGACAACATATAATACATAGCAGTACTTCTATATGTACTTATCCATATGATGACATGAATACTTGCGTGGATACATAAATGTTGTTGACATGTTTATTATGCTATGTTCATACACGCAGACTCAGATATGATGTTTCAGTAAAGATATGTAATTTTGTTATTGACGGTTACAGTTCTGGAGGAATAACAGTTTAAGGCTGATGTATGTAATGTGTTGATCAAGTTGCACCTATCTTCAGGATATGTGTGTGTATATTCATGATGAGTTATGAGTTGTTGATATTAATCTAAAGGTGCCAAATGTATTTCAAGAAGATTACAAAGTTATGGTTAAATTTGTGAAGCTGACTTAGTGAAGCGACACGTCTATTTAGTTAGTACTTTCACAATTGTAATTATGCTTACGTGTTTAGTAGAAATAAAAAGGATTATGAAGAGTTGTTTAACAGGTCCCATGATCTCATACTTGGTGTATGTACTTATAGAAGGTCATTTGTGATAAGAAGAGTTGCGAAAGCTAGAGATAAGAAATGCAGAGCAGAGTGTTAAAACAACAGAGCTATATTTATCATATGTTGATAATATAGATATTGAAGTAGAAGCTTTCAAAGAACATAGAGAAGATTTTTGTAGTTCTTTACAAGAGTTTAAAGCATCAGCACACAAAAAGGAACTGATCAGACAAGCAGTGTCACATGCAGCATTCCATCTTGTTGATACAGTGTGTATCAAATATTCAGAAGGTTGTAGCCTTCACCAATTGGATAGTGAGTCCTTGGAAAATGAGTCCTCCACCCCTAATAGGGTTTTTTTAAAAGACTCCTAACAGGTTCAAACCCTTAACCAAGTCACTATACTACTGCATTGTAATGTACAACTCCTAACAGGGTTGAAATATCTTTTAACAGGGATTACTATAAACAGTATAGTTCTTTGTGGGTAATAATTCCCACTGGTTTTTTACCATTTGGTTTCCCCATAACCAAATTGATGTGTTGTGGAATGTGTTATCTGAATGTGCATTTGATTTATGTCAATCTGGATTAATAAGTACAAAAGATTTAAAGTTGTTGATAACTGATTCACCCTCCCCTCTCAGTTATCCCTGAAGTATTCTAACAATTGGTATCAGAGACAAGTGCCTTGGAGAGAAAGCCTAACAGGTTAAGGTAGATCAGATGGAATACTTTAGAAAAGAGAGTCCTAAGTTCGATGGAGAGAACTATCTAGATTGGAAGAACAAAATGATAACACATCTACAATTTGTTGGCTTTGAGATCTTTGAGATTGCTACACAAGAATTTGATATTCCATCTTTAAAAGACCTTGCAAAGGATGATGCTACTAATAGACAAAAGGAAATATTTACCAATAATGTTATTTCCAAAGAAGCCCTAATCAATGCCTTATCTGACAGTGAATTTTTAGAAATCAAGAAGATTGACAAAGCATATACCATATGGAAGTATTTAGAAGACATGTTTGAAGGAGATGTTCAAGCAAAGAATGCATGCAGGAAGACATGGAAGAAGAAATACAACAGCCTTGAGATGTTGCTTGAAGAGAACATTAGAGCTTACAATAAAGGATAAATGAAGCAGTATCCAGAATCAGGAACAATGGTGGTGAAATATCAGAAGAAGATATAATGGATAAGTTTTTAACTACTTTGACCTCAAACTATGAAAACAAGATTAGTATTATAGAAGAAACTATGCAATTCTCACAAAAATTCAAAAGAGAGACTCTAATAGGCAAAATCTCTACATTTGAGATATCAGGATTGAAGACTGAACCAAAGAATGAAACAACCTTCAAAGTTTCAATACACAGTAAGAAATCCTCACACATCTCTAGTCATAAGGAGAATGAAGAAATTGATGAAGAGCTAGAAGAGATAATTGCCATGATTGCTAAGAGAGAAAAGAAAGGAAAAGGAAAGTATGAAGGACAACTTCCATTCAAGTGTTTTTCATGCAATAAGATTGGTCACTTTGCATCTAAGTGTCCCACAAGAGTCAAGAAGTTCAGATCTGATTACAAACCTAAATATAGGAAGGAATGTTACCATGATAAAGAAGGTGTAAATGATGAAGATTCAGGAGAAGATGAAATTGGATTCGTTGCCCTTAAAGACATGGAAAGGTTGCTCGAAGATATGGACATTGCAAAGAAAGAAGAAGATCATGAATTAGCCTTAATTTCCAAAGCAGATGTCAGAACTGATTGGATCATTGAAAGTGGATGCTTGCATCACATGACAGGTGACAAAGACATATTTGTTCATCTAGACAAATACAAGGGTGGTATGGTTATATTTGGAGATAAAACTCCTAAACCTATCATAGGCAGAGGATACATCACCTTGGATGGAAAGAACAAGACAGATGATGTTCTATATGTTGATGGTTTGCACCATAATCTACTAAGTGTTGGACATCTACTTGATAAAGGTTATCATCTAGAGTTCAAAGACAACAACTCCATTATTAGCAACAAGGATGGAGACATGATTGCATCAGGCTCTAAAACAAAAGGTGATGTTTTTCAGCTCAATTCAGATGTAAGTTATTTTGTTGCAAAAGTAGATGACAGTTGGTTATGGCACAAGAGACTATGTCATATCAATTTTGACAATATAGTAAAGATCAGTAATTTCAAGGCAGTTAGAGACCTACCAAGAATTGAAAGACCAGTTGACACGATTTGTAGGGAATGTGTTATGGGTAAACATGTAAGAAGTTCCTTTAGAAGTAAGCAGACTCAGCTAAAAACAAGTTGGACGTAGTGCATACAGATTTATGTGGTCCTACTCAAACAAGATCATACTATGGTGAAAGGTACTTTATTTTGTTTGTTGATGATTTTTCTAGAATGATGTTGGTTACATTCTTAAAAGAGAAGTTAAAAGCCTTTGAGAAGTTCAAAATATTCAAAGATAAGGTTGAGAATGAATCTGGGCTAAAACTAAAATGTTTAAGATCATATAGAGGAGGAGAATTCACCTCTGACCAGTTTTATGACTACTATGAAGAACATAGAATAAAAATGTAGTTGAGTGCCCCTAGAAAACCTCAGCAAAATGGAATTGCAGAAAGGAGGAACATGATTATACTTGATATAGCGTGCACCATGATGATTGAAGGAAAAGTGGCGCACACCTATTGGAGAGATGCGGTGAACACGACAGTGTATACTATCAATAGAACACAATTGAGACCAGGCGTGGACAAGACACCCTATGAAATTTGGTTTGGTAATGCACCCATAGTAAAATACTTCAGAATATTTGGCAGCAAGTGCTACATCAAGAGAGATGATAGTATTGGCAAGTTTGATGCTAGAAGTGATGAAGGTATTTTTCTTGGTTACTCTACAAAAAGAAAAGCTTATAGATGTTTCAATTTGAGATTAAAGAATATAATTGAAAGCACACATGTTAAGATTGATGAGAAGTTTATGATTCAAGAGAGGTACTATGATTATGCACCTCTGATTGAAGATGAAGCCAGACCTAACAGCAAAGATACTATGATTGAAGAAATGTTTGATTGCATTGATGTCTCATGCAATGATCCTGATTCAAGCAATGAAGAACAATAGATTACAGAGGAAGAAGTCACACCTAAGGTTCCCAAGTTTACATCCAGATACCACTCCAAAAATGATATCATTGGAGATCAGAGCAGCAGTGTTTTGACCAGATCAAAAGCAA
>MU227909.1:30310-43242 GCA_018584345.1 Thuja plicata
TTGGCATATGCAACATTAAAAGACTTTAAAGTTTATCAAATGGATGTCAAATCAGCTTTTTTGAATGGTGACTTAAAAGAAGAAGTCTACATAGAATAGTCTGAAGGATTTAACCTTTCAGATAGACCAGACATGGTATGCAAACTGAAGAAAGCACTCTATGAAATTAAGCAGGCCCCAAGAGCATGGTATGAGAGACTAGATGGTTATCTCACCAAGATAAAATTCAAGAAAGGAGTAGCAGATTGCAACTTGTTCACAAGAGAAACACCAGATGGATTGCTATTAGTTGCCATATTTGTTGATGACATTATATTTGAAGGTAATGACAAGCTTAGAATAAAATTTGCAAAAGAAATGCAGAATGAATTTGAAATGAGCATGATTGGTCCTATAAAATACTTTTTAGGACTTAATGTAAAATAGATAGATAAAGGAATATTCATTAATCAGTCAAAATATGTGAAGGAAATATTGAAAACCTTCAAGATGGAGGATTGTAAACCAGTATGCACTCCTATGATCACAGGAAGTAAACTTTCAAAAGATGATGACTCCATAGCAGTTGATAAAACATTGTACAAATCTATGATTGGAAATCTTATTTATCTAACTCAATCAAGACCTGACATATCTAATGCAGTTGGCATTGTTGGAAGATTTGTAGCTGAGCTGAAGCATAATCACCTATTGGAAATCAAGAGGATATTCAGATATCTTAAGGGAACTATGGACTATGGTTTATGGTATCCTAAATCAGAGAATACACAACTTCATGTGTATACTGATGCAGATTGGGCAGGTTGTATTGATGATAGAAAAAGCACTTCAGAAGGAGTAGTATTTCTTAGAGAAAGGTTGGTATCTTGGATAAGCTAGAAGCAAAATTGTATTTCTTAGTCAATAGCAGAAACTGAATATGTTGCAGTAGCACTGAATTATACAATAATTGTTTGGATGAAGCAGATGGTCAAATACTTTGGTATTCAGGTTGAATATCCTATTGTTATTCATTGTGACAACACTAGTACTATTAACATGTCTAAAAACCCTGTGATGCACGCAAAGACAAAACACATAGAGATCAAGTACCATTTTCAGAGAGAAAAAGTTGTAGACAAGGAAGTGACATTGGACTCTGTAAGCACAAAAGATAAGTTAACAGACATTTTCATGAAGCCTTTAGCAAAGGATACTTTTGAGTATCTAAGGGAGAATTTGGGAGTCATTCCCTCTCCTAATACTGATTAGAGAAAGTAGCAAGTATATCATTCCTATGTGACTGATGAATGGTTGATTACTCTACTTCTGGAGTTGTACCTATGCATAATGGTTTATGATGCCCTTTGCCATTGATGTCAATGGGGGAGTATGTTTACTAAAAACAATGAACACAAATAAAGAGCTAAAAAAGGAACACATACAAGGAGCTTATACTCTGGGGGAGTATACAGATAAAACACAGTCCATGAAACTATAACAGTATAGATGAATCTTTGATGAGGATATTGAGAACATTGTAAAAGAAAGAAGACACCATGAATAGAATTTGTTTTTATCATATGTTTCCATCAATGCCAAAGGGGGAGATTGTTAGAGATTTGATTCTGAACAGTTGATTGATTGTATGTTTGTCATTGATGACAACATATAATACACAATAGTACTTCTATATGTACTTATCCATATGATGACATAAAGAATTGCATGGATAGATAAATTTTTTTGACATGTTTATTATTCTATGTTCATACACACAGACTCAGATATGATGTTTCAGTAAAGATATGTAATTCTGTTATTGACGGTTACAGTTCTAGAGGAATAACAGTTTAAGGCCGACGTATGTAACGTGTTGATTGAGTTGCACCTATCTTTAGGATATGCATGTGTATATTCATGATGAGTTATGAGTTTTTGATATCAATCTAAAGGCACCAAATGTATTTCAAGAAGATTACAAAGTTATGGTTAAATTGGTGAAGCTGACTTAGTGAAGCGACGCATCTATTCAGTTAGTACTTGCATGGTTGTAATTATGCTTTTGTGTTTAGCAGAGCCGACAAAGATGTTATGAAGAGTTTTCTAACAGGTCCCATGATCTCATACTTGGTGTATGTACTTATAGAAGGTCATTTGTGATAAGAAGAGTTGTGAAAGCCAGAGATAAGAAACACAGAGTAGAGTGTTAAAGCAGCAGAGCTATATTTATCATATGTTGATAATATAGATATTGAAGTAGAAGCTTTCAAAGAACATAGAGAAGATTTTTGTAGTGCTTTACAAGAGGTTAAAGCATCGGTGCACAAAAAGGAACTGATCAGACAAGCAATGTCACATGCAGTAGTTCATCTTGTTGATACAGTGTGTATCAAATATTCAGAAGGTTGTAGCCTTCACCACTTGGACAGTGAGTCCTTGGATAGTGAGTCCTCAACCCCTAACAAAGTTATTGTAAAAGACTCCTAACAGGGTCAGACCCTTAACCAGGTCACTATACTACTGCATTGTAATGTACAACTCCTAACAGGGTTGAAAGATCTTTTAACAGGGATTACTATAAACAATATAGTTCTTTGTGGGTAATAATTCCCACCGGGGTTTTTACCATTTGGTTTCCCTATAACCAAATTGATGTTTTGTGGAATGTGTTATCTGAATGTGCATTTGATTTATGTCAATCTAGATTAATAAGTACAAAAGATTTAAAGTTGCTAATAACTAATTCACCCCCCCCCTCTCAGTTATCGCTGAAGTATTCTAACACTTTATGTCTTTTAAGTATCTAAGTCTTGTGAAGGTTGGTAGTTAGTTATTTTCAATCAAGCAACCTAGCATAGCAGTTATCTCTAAATCTTTGGATAGTTGGTGGTTAGTTGAAATCATCCAGCGATTCATCGATAAGCTTATCTCTGAATCTCGTGATGTTGGCGGTCAAAAGGAAAATATTCAAAGATCAAGAAATGAATTAAAAGACTTAACAACTGAAGTTATTCATTGGATATCATAAAGAAATGGTTAATTCATTTGAAATTCTGAGATCAAGTGTAGATCGTCGATGTTGTAAAAGATCAAAGGTTATCATTGAATCTTCTAAGTTAAGACGATGTTAAGAAATCATTCAGTGACTTGGAGAAATATTTAATCTCTAAATATCTTAAAGAGACCATGGTTATTTATTGCATTCATATATCATGAGACTTGTGTTGGCAATGAATCTCTAAACTTGAGTTGAGTTAAGTTAAATCTTAAGAGATTAAGCGTTGACTGTTGATCACACTAGAGATGTGTGGCTAGCATTGAATCTCTAAATAGATAAAGCTAAACAGAAATCATTTAGAAATCAAGAGAGACAAGAATATATTTGATCATATTTTGACACATGTCCAGGAGGTTAAAAAGATGGGTGGCTAACACTAAGTCTCTAAACAGAACCTGGAGTTAGAGAAAGCATTCAGCGATTCAAGGATTACTCTTATCTCTAAATCTGTAGACTAAATCATGGTTAAGATTATTATTTAGAGATCTAGAGATTTCCTTTATCTCTAAATATTGGAATGAACTTGGGGTTAGATAAAGTCTTGTGAGATTAATCTTTGATCATTGATGTAAACTTAAGATGAGTGGCTAACACTGAATCTCCTGATTAACCAGAGTCAAGACTTTTATTCAATGACTCGGAGATAAATTTTATTTCTAGATCTTGAGATCAAACCAGGGTTAAGTGAAGTGTTCAGAGATTATAAGGTAAATATTTATATCCCAATCCCCAAATAAACTCAGGGTTAAGAAAATCATTCAGAGACTTAGTGACGATCGTTGATCAAAGCAGAGATGTGTGGTTGGCACCAAGTCGCTAGTTATAGTAAAAAAGGTCAGAAAGAATTCAGAGATTATGAGATAATTCGCTCAGATGCATACACATGTCTAAGTGACCATTCAAATTAGTGGTTTATGTTGGATCTCAGATTAAACTCAAGGTTATATATTTCATTCAGCGATTCAGAGATTAAGTGTATCTCCAAATCTTATAATTTGATCGAAGTTAGCATGGATATTAGGAAATTCAGAGATTTTGGTTATTCCTGAATCTTTGAACAGAAAAAGGGTTAATTTTGAGTCTAATAAGAATAATTGTTATCCATTGATGTAAAATAGATCCTGCTGTTATCTCATGATATCATGAATCGACTTGAGTTAAGTAAAATATTCAGTGACTTGGAGAAAGCTTTAGTCTCTGAATCTCCAAATTGAATCATGGTCAGCTAAAAATAGGTAAAGTTACATTGCGAGATTCAGAGATACAAAGAGATGAATTACTCAGGGTTAAAAGGAAAGTCAGAGGTAAAGTAAAGTAAAGTGCATGTGGTTGTGTTTGAATTGTGTGGTCAGCGCTAAATCTTGGAGTGAAATTAGAGTTAAGTAAAAGGTTCAATGACTCAGTGATTATCCTTATCGCTCAATCTTGAAATGAATCCTCAGTTAAAACAAGTCTAATGAGATTAAAGGTGGGCCAATGATGTAGTAAAATATCTAGGGATGTATCTTGATCTCATGATTTAGCCCAAGTCAAGAAAATAATTCATCGAGTCATAAATTGTCTTATCTCTGAGTCTCCAAATTGAATCAGGGTAACATAAAGTTAATTTAAGTTACATTCAGCGATTTAGAGATGCCTCTTGCGCTAGTCTCTAAACATAACCGAGGGTTAAGAAATTAGTTAGTGATCTATAGATGCTTCTTATCTCTAAATCCTCATGCTAGACCTACGTTAAGGTAAACATCTAGAGATCATGATATTTAGTTGGTTGCTAAATCTCCAAATTGAACTTGAGTCAAGTAAGGAATGATCAGACTGAATATGAACTGTCGATCAAGACTCGAATGGATGGTCTACACTAATTCTCTTGATTAAATCAAGGTGACATGAAAGATTTAGATATCAAGAGATAATATAAGTCGCATCATCTCTAGATGTAACCGCAGTCAACATAGAAATTTAGAGATTAAGAGATAAAGCCTAGTCGACAAGTCTCGAGATAAACCTTGAAGTTAAGGAAGTGTTCAGCAACTGGGATAAAAGCCTTATCTCTAAATCTCTAGATGAACCATGGGAAAGTAGAATATATTTAAATACTGAGAAACTATTTTTTGTGCCATTTCCAAGAGATGACATGGGTTACTAGGGTTGAGGAAAGATAGGAGATCCTGACAAAGCATAGTACCTTGTTGATTTGTGAAAAAGAGAGATGACCAAGCCAATCAACTATCATCTAGGGATTTTTAACATTTTATAACATTTTAAAAGTAAAAGTAATAAAGATCTTTTTCCAACCCTCTTGTCAAAGTCAATTACCTATCAACTTCATACACCACGGCTAGCACAAAATTGAACTCAATACATGTAGAATGATTGCTGATGTGATTGAGCAACGACATTCTAATATTTTGACTAGACTGATGCATTGATTTCTCACTGATAAATAGACTTAGAACTTATGTTTTCTACCTATCATAATTTTCAAAAGAGTAGAGAGAGAATTTGAGAGGTTGCAGGGATTTGTGAAGAAGAGCTTGTTCAAAGATAAATAGTTGAAAGAGCAGCAAAGATGAGTCAACCAAAATCCAATAAGGCCTTAGCAAGTGAAGGAAACAAGGATACAGAGGAGGAATAGAAGGTGAAGAGAAACTATTCAGAAGAATTCATAACCTTTATCCCAGGATCAAATTAGAATAAAAAGGTTAGTGATGAATTCTTCTCTGATTTCATGTCTAGCTGTAGATACTTTGTTACCCCAAACTATTCTGGCTATCACATTTTCAATTACTTATATAGTAATAGAACTAGAAAAATCCATGTTTGTAATCCTTGGACATTAGGTCTAGCCAAATTGATAGTCCTAGATGTCTTCTTGGATGTAGACTTGCTAGTAGAATTGGAAAGCAAGTATGATCATGTGTCTAAAACCATCAGGAAGAAAGATAAGACAGCCCTAGTTACCTTAGATAGGGCTTCTTTCATGAAATCTTTTGGAATCTATCAGCCTTCTTCCACTGAGATTGATTTAAGAAAACAAAGAGAAAATTATAAGAAATAGATCAATCTGGTTAAGAACTTGATCCTTACCCACATGCGTAGGTCAGGAAAATACATAGCCCAACTACCCAGTTCCAAGAATTCACCTTATGAATTCAAGGATATGCACTTCTACATGAAGTACTTATCATATGCTCTATGTAGAGTGTTGGGCTATGGAGAGAATTCCTGTAGATTTATTAATAATCATCTTAGACATCTACAATTCCCATCTGAACACTTATTTCAATTACATTCAGTATATCATTGACTAGATGCATGAGGGTCTTATGAGTATTTTGAAGGGGACCAACCCTCATTTCATGCATTACTCAATTTTAATGCATTTAATTATTTTTCCACAATATAAATGATATGGACACTCAAAATTTGAGACTGAGGAAACACATAAATGGAAAGTGAAACCATGTACAGTTTTGGATTAGGGTCTGGAATTATATATCAAATGAGCACAAGTTCTATGGTTTCCCAAATTGGATTATGCATCCAATTTTAACTTTACTTGGTACAAATATAGTCAAGTTATCTGTCAAGGTGCTAAGGCTTCAAAGGCCTTATGAATATGTTGATAAATGGCTAGGAAATCATAACTGGGTAGAATTCTATCTCAAAAATACCTACACTTTGATCAGGGTCTATGGGTGTCCTCAAGCCCTACATATATTTCCAAATTATGTTCCACCAAAGGTTTACTTGATGGACTTCATTTGGAATTCGGTATGGAAAGATAAAGATCACTTGGCCCCTCATAGGAAGGGTAAATTCACACCAAGGAAGTTCCATATCTCTGATTTTGTTGTGGGGAAGAAGGCCATGGAAGGAATAAACAAATGGTTGGGACAATATAAGATGAGCATGACCCAATATAGGTATGTAGACCCTGAGGGTTTTATTATAAGTGATAATAATTATTAACCCCAAGTGTTACCAACATCCAGGAACATGAAGGATGTGATGAAGAGGATGTCCTTAGACATGTTCTTGATGAGCAAGAACTTGAGCAAAGAGCAAGCTAAAAATATTGGGACTTGGTGGATTTGGAAAAGCAATTGAAAATGGCAGGGATTCCTTTTGGAGGTTTCTTCCCAGGATTTCCTTACATGACTAGGGTTACCAGAATGATTGACTCATACAAAATTTTGTGCAATCAATTGGAAGGCCAATTGGAGGAGAAGCAAAATGTGCCTAAACAATACTCATCTTTTGAGTACGAAGAGGATAGTGCAGGGGCTCAAGAGAAGATTAGCCCTCCTTAGATGAGATCGCCACCTAGCTTTGAACAGAGTACAATGGCTCCTGATATAGAGGCAACAAGGGAACCTCCAAGAAATAAGGAGAGGATAGAGTAAGGAGGACCATCTCAGACAAAAGCACATGGAAAGAAAAGAGATAGAGGAACTGTCCTAGTTACCAGTGATAGACATTATCATCACCAATTAAGGAAGAACATCGGGGATGGAAAGAAAAATGAGAAAGAGATCTAGGAGGAGGTTGACTTGCCCCTCCAATTGTGTAAATATGAAAGGTAGTTTTATCAAGAGGAACTACTAAGTTGTGATTCTTTCATCAAGAGTAATGAGTTCAAGAACTTTCTCATTTGGAGAAAGAATCAAGAGATTGGATCTCAATTAAAAATAATAGATGGTGCTTCTCTAAGTGATGAATAAATGTAGGATTTGAAAGCCTATGATCTTGATTTTGAGACCATCACAGCTGATGAAGCTAGGAAATTAGTAAAATCAAGTGGTATGTTTCTTGTACTAGGATGGGACATGGCCTCAGCTTTTTTAATTGATCATATCAAAAGATAGCCAGAGGCCCATTTGTCCTCTAAAACTCAAATAGGAGAGATGATAAGAGGCTATGGATATGATCCTAAATCCCAAACCCTTTCCATGTGGTCCTTGTCCTAGAGAACACAAAAGCCATCATTGATAAATTTGGAGGAAAATATAGATGTGGATAAGATCATTTGGACACTGTAGAACACCTCAAATTTTGATATCTCCAAAGCTATCACTCACTTTTCCTACTTGAATGAGGCCAAAATAGATAAGTTGTCATAGAGATATGGTAGGTTATTTGATGAAACAATTTCCTTGGAAAAGGCTAGGGAGAAAGGCCTCATGAAGATACAAGCATTAGAAGAGAAGTTAGAAGATCTAAAGGCAAAGTTGGAAGAGGCCTCCAAGGCTCTTCCTCCTCATCTTAAGAGCTTGAATTAGTCCAACCTGATGTTACTGAGGAGCATGCACAAGAAATTGAAATCGTTGACAAGAATAGAAATGAGGTTGCTCTTTTTGCCTTGTTAAGTATTTTGCAATATAGAATAAGTGTTCTAAAGGGAAAGATAGATGTAGTTCAGAAGGAATACATCAAGTTTCTTGATGTTGAAAAGGAGGTAAAGGATTCAATAGAAGCTCTAGAACCATTGTTCAGTGTCTGGTTTGGTAGGGGATCTTTATTTGAGAGGCTAGAAGCATTACAACCACATAGGCCAGATCTTCCTAAATCAGTGTGCCAAGTCAGAGAAATGATTAAGCAGATTGGAACAACTTTGTCCTTTTTCAAAGGAAAGGAAAATCAGGTTCAACAAAAGTTAAGCATGTTTGGTCCTGATTTCAGTAAATTCATCCCTCAAATCAAAAATGAAAATGATGAGGTGAAAGCTATTGAGGAATGGAAAGGATAATTTGACACCTTGTTTCTATAAAAGGAGGTCTTCCTAGTAGAGGAAAATTTTTTGGATATGGAGAAGTTTAATAAAGCCCTAGATGAAATATTTAAAGCTAAAATAGACTTTGTCAAGTTTGTTGCAGATGTAAGGGCTATCACTAATGCTAGGTGGGAAAGGAAACTAAAGTAGTTGCAGAATATCAAAAGCTTCAATTGGCCAACAAAGGATGAGGTCACACTATGGGACAACAGTACCAAGCCCAAGAAGAAGAAGCTAACAACAATAGACCTGGAGGCAATCGATGAAGAATAAAGTGACACTTGGTACCTGATCAATGAGCACAGGGAGGGTAATTATCACAAAGAATTGTGTACGTTAGCCTGTATTGGCTGTCACTATTTCTAATAAAAACTTTTAGAATTTACCCTGAATATCTGTGGACAAAGGTGCCAACTGTAAAAGATTCAGAATGATTGCAATGGAGCTACTCAATTTTCCCTCCTCCACTGACTAAAGATTGTAATTGTTTTTGTCTTCTAGTGCTTTTTTCTTTTTCTATTCAGTCGAATCTTGTTGCATCTTGTTTCTTCCAAGATTCCAAGATGGCTAGTGTATGTTATAAGTAGTAAGTTTAATGTAATTGTAAAATATGATGAATTGGCAACTGCAAAGAAGTTTTCTGATTTTTGTCTGGTTTTAGAATTTTTGCATTATGAATGTATTGAAACAGAGAATTTTTAATAAAATACTGTGGAATTCCTTTTGCATATATTTGATGTCTTCATGTGTTTATATTTGAATTCTTTTATTTTGAGTTTGTAAGGTAAGTTTCAATATAATGTTTACAAGGTGAATTGTGAGTTTGTTCTTGAGTTTCTTCCAAGGGAGGGATAGTTCTTAAGGTTAGTTTAAGAGGGTTCAATAGTTTCATGGGAATTTGATACATAGGTATGAGAATGAAAAAATGATTTGTAAGGCATTTAATTAGGATTCTAAGTGTGTTGTTATTAAAATGTTTTTGTCAATGTATATTCTTTTGAATCTTTTCCCTGGATTAGGCACTATTCTGTACTAGTTAAGTAGTTATCATCATTAATCCATAAATTCTAAATAATCTCTTATTTCCTATTAAAAAATAGATGTCTAGGATCTGTATTGAAGAATACAGACATCATTGTTGATTTGTTGAAGAAGTGAATCCTTAGGTACACCTTCCTGAGCTAGAAGCTTGAATTAAAGAAGGATGAGAATGAAGGATCTGAGAAATATTGATCCGATAACACCCAAGAACAACTGCATGAAAGTACATGTTACAAGAAAGAAGAATAAAGAAGGAAAAAAGCTAGGTTGCACATTAATAATTAATAAAAGAATTAATGTTTAATGCACCTAAGAATAGCTTAAGAAATAAAAAGTAATAAAAAACTTAAGTACTTAAATCAACGTGATTTAATTAATAAGAAATAAATAATGATTACTCTAACACCCCCCCCCCCCTTAAGTTAAGCTCAGGGGGTAAGATAACTAGCATAGCTATGAAAGAAAGAAATAGGTCCCGGCAACAAGGCCTGATCAGGNAACCCCCCCCCCCCCCTTAAGTTAAGCTCAGGGGGTAAGATAACTAGCATAGCTATGAAAGAAAGAAATAGGTCCCGGCAACAAGGCCTGATCAGGTACCCAATAAAAGGAAATCTTTGTAAATTGGAGACAAAGGAGAAAACTGAGTGAGAAAAACCCCTCTCCAAAAAGAGATAGAAAAAACATGCTAAAAAAAACATGAAGGAAGGAAGGCCTCAAGAACACCCCCCAAGGACAACTTTGGTCACCCCAAGAATAGAACGCAACTAAAGATAGTGTGGAAATGCAAAAGGTTTAGTGAAGATTTCAGCAACCTACACTACAGTGGGAATGTACTCCAAAATGAGAACACCATCTTGAATCAGCTGGTGGATGAAATGCATATGAAGCTTAATGTGTTTAGTGCATTGATGCTCAACTGGGTTGCAATAAATGTCAATAACACTCTAATTATTACACCACAGAATAGTGGGATGATTAGCAGGAAAACCAAACTTAGTCATCAACTACCGAAGTGATAAATCTCGCGACTAGCGTGCATTGCAGCTCTATACTCAGCCTTTGTAGATGAAAGTGCACAAGCATTCTTCTTCTTGCATGACCATCTAATAGGACCAGAGCCAAGACAAAAAACAAAGCCAGAAGTAGACTTATGATCATCAACATCACCAGACCAATCTGAGTCAGTGAAGCCAACAATGTGAGGAGCTCCTGATGTGTAGTGAATGCCATACAAAATGGTGCCCTAAAAGTACCTCAAAATATGCTTGGAATCTTTGCAATGACTCTCATGAGGCTCATGAGAAAAATGAGAGACAAGGCCTACAGTAAAGTAAAGATCAAGATGAGTGTGTGTTAGGTACAAAAATCTGCCAACCAACTACCAATACAATGTAGGATCCACTGAAGGCGAAGTGCAAGAGGTAGATAGAGTAACACATAACTAGATAGGTGTGGGAGAAGGCTTACAATAAAGCATTTCAAAGCATCAAAGCATGTCAAGAGAATACTTCTACTGTTAAATGAAGATCCCAGTAGAGGAATGAACAATCTAAAAACCAAGAAAATAGTGTAACGGACCAAGATCAGTCATCTAAAAATGCTCCATCAATGTGCCCTAAACATCCTGAATCATAGAATATGAGCTACCTATGATGAGAACATCATCAATATATAGAACAAGGATCAAAACCTCATCCTCAAGATGCTGAATGCAGATTGTAGGATTAGAATGATAGCATGTGAATCCTATGAAAAGAAAAAAAGAGTCCATCTTCTCATACCAAGCCCGAGGGGCCTGTTTGATACCACACAAAGAATGCCAAAGTCTACAAACCAAGGAGGAATCCTAAAAAAATACATGAGGCTGCTCCATATAAATCTCCTCAGTAAGAATGTCTTGTTGTAGATGAAAAGGTATGAGGATCATCACAAATAGAATGACTTAGAAGGCTAGAACCCACAATATGAGACCGAGTGCAATGGGAAGATGAAGGGTCACTTGCCAGAGATCTTGCAGCCTTAATAGTAACATAGGCCCATCTAAGCATCTGTGGAGGATCCTATGGTGGAGGTAAATGGGGATCACCAAGGTCATCATCCTCATCATCCTGAAAATAATCTAGAAGAGATGAGGAAGTAGTGGTAAGTGAAGTAGATGTTGGAGTCAGGGTATCTACTGCAGGAAGGCGCTCATCAAATTGGACATCCTATCAAAATAGGACCTCTTTGGAATCAGGATCAAACAACTTGTACGCCTAAACATGCTCATAGTAGCCAAAAAAAATGAGGTGTTGTCTCTTCCACTCCATTGCTCTCCTCTGAGCATCAGGTATAAATGCCCATGCTTCATTACCAAAAACTCAGAATGAAGATACATCAGGCTTGACATGAGACCAAGCCTCCTTAGGAGTCATATGTTGAACTACCTTGTGAGGCATCCAATTCTAAATATAGTTGACACAAATACTTGCCTCTATCCAAAAAGATGAATCCATAGACCTGTTAGGGATTTTTCTTGTATAAATCACAATGCTTGAAATGTCTATATGAATCCTGTACCTTTACTTCTGATTCAGAGACAAGAAAAGCCTAATTGCTAAGGACTAGATAAGGTCCTTCTTCATTTTTGAGTTCCACAACTACTCAGGCAGGTTTTACCTTTTCAAGATGGCTGTTAACACAATTTTTGTTAATGTGGACACTGGTTAAATATGTATCTTTATTGAAGCAACTTATGAAGTACCTTTTTGATGATCAAGCATAACCATAAGCAAGATATTACCATACAAATCATAGCTATTAGCATAATAATAACCAGTGAGACAAGGATTTTCATCCTTCTTCCTTTTCTTGATAGAAGGGACAACCTAAATGATTCTCTCTTCAAGGAATCAATAACATGGACAGTGTCCTGCTGACAGAGGTCCTTTATAAATTAAGCTTATAGGTTATTGGTAACAGAGTATTTTAAATTGAGTTGGTATTGAAAACTTAGAACATATTAGACACAGATAGATATTCAAATAAGTTCCTGAACCAGTGCCTATCCTTTGGGCTGCAGAGTCAATAATAAGCAAA